>APFE030527906.1:90573-102171 GCA_000404065.3 Pinus taeda
AGTGAAGTACTTAACATGTTCTTGGCCTTTAAGGCCTTTGTTGAAAAACAATCTGGACATCAAATTCTTAAGCTAAGATCTGATAATGGCGGAGAATATGTTAAAACGACTTCATCAACTTTTGCACTGAGAATGGAATTCAAATGCAACATACTGTTCCATATACTCCACAACAAAATGGTGTAGCTGAAAGGAAGAATCACACCTTAAAGGAAATGGCTAATTGTATGCTTCAATCTAAAGAACTTAGTCTTAACTATTGGGCAGAAGCAATTAACTGTGAAAATTACATACTAAATCACACTCCTACTAAAGCTTTAAAGAACATCACTCCAGAAGAAGAATGGAGCTCTATTAAACCAGATGTGAGTCACTTTCGTGTTTTTGGAAGTGAAGCATGGGCCCATATTTCAGATGAAAAACGTAAAGCTTTAGAACCAAAGAGTGAAAAATGTATTTTTGTTGGATATTCTTAAGATGTCAAAGCATATAGACTTATTCCATTTAAGTCCAAAAATGTTATAATTAGAAGAGATGTACAGTTTGATGAAAATAAATCGGCCTACGAGCCTAGTTTGGCGCATGTGCCACCTTCCTTCTATATACCAGGTTCTACTCTATAATTATTCCCAAGTTACTCTTCTGCTGTATGTGTGCTTGTAATGCTAAATGGTGAAGGATGTTTCTTCAATAATGTGGACTGACATTTAAAAGGCACCTTGAACATTAGAATCTGTGTGTGTTTATTACTATGCACTGAAGTGAAAAGCCACATTTAGAAGCAGTAGACCAGTGGGTAAACACTGTTTGGGAAATTAAAATACCCAGGACCACCTACAACAGTATACCTGTGAAATGTTTGACTAAATTCCTAGTTGAAATAGTCACTGGAAACTCAAAATTTTAGAGTCATTTGGGAAAGATTCCAAGTCGGAGTTACAGTCAGAATTTCTCTGTCTATGAGGAGAAGTTCATAAGCAAGTCACCCAAGTTATACCAAGGATTCAGTGGTAATTTCGGGGCTGCATAATTAACGATCTGAGTCCTTTGTTGAAATGACTATGCAATTCTGGGAGGCGTATTCTCCTTGCAGAAGCTGAGTTCTTATGCTTTGAGACTGAAGAAGGGCTGAACACTTTTAGGCCACACATACCAGATTCTCAATATCTAATAGTGTTCATTAGTAAATCTAAAGTATAACATTGTATGTGCCCATAGCAAAGGTCTGTTGAGCTGTGTCAGTATTGCTGTCAGAGATGGGAAGTGTATGTTGCCACTAAGTGTGTTGAAAGAGTATCATTAATTACTGAGTCCTTATGTGTATTAATATATGAAACAGAGAGAGAGTGAGCTTAATATGCTGCTGAGTAGTTGTATGGCGGAGTTTGGGCCAATATATTACCGTTGAGGTGTCTTATTGGCCTTCTAAAAGGTTGTGATGTAAGTAGTCCGTCAGTTAAGTCATGTATAAAACAACTTGCTACACTTATCATTGAACTTAAACATGGATGAAACCTTCATCAACTCCCTTAATAAACTAGCAGCAGCAATGAACATTACCTTTTCCAAGGAGATACTCACTATGCTACAACAAGAACAGCCACAAGAAGAACATGAGATGGGACACAAAATCTTTAAATTTGGGACAAATTTGAGATTCATGAGGTTTTCAGTAAGATCCCTTCTCGAATTAGAAGAACTTGCTTCACTTCATTCCAAGGTGGACCAGTCAGATGGGAAGAGTTTGATTTGGGCTCTAAAGCCATCCATGCTTGCCTTAGTGCAGCTCAAGTACTTGGAGCACTCTTGAATAGCAGTCAAACATCTAGTTGCCTCTTGTCTCAGTGGTATCATGATGATAACCACACCTATACCTCCTTATAGTGATGACATTATGAGGAGAGTCTTCAGGTTGATAGTGGAGACCTTTCATGATTTGGATAACAGTGAGGGCCCTGCTTTTTGGAAGAGGCTAGAGATTCTAGAAATCACGGCCTTGGTTAGATCTTATGACCTCATGTTTGAGCTGGAGTGTGACGACTTGATACTACAGATGTTTCAGTGCTTCTTTTGCATTAGGAAACATCATCCTGACACGGTCATAACACACATGCATCCCATTTTTTCCTTATGTATAGGAGGCCATGATGCCATTAGCGGGAGGCTGCAGTCTAAATCAATGTTGCATGAAATGCCCCCCAAAGGATCCTAACTGGGAACCGTGTGTTGCGGATCGGCCCGACAAAGATGGTTCCTGGAAATTCAGAATCATGCCAACTCGACCCGCAGTTCCAAATTTTCGAACCGTAGATATGATGGCGGATCTACGACAGATCGGGCACGGATCCGTAAGAATCCCGAGTGGATTCGAAGGGAGATGGGCAATTCTAATTTTTTTTTTAACTTTTTCTTTGACTTAAGTTGGGTTGGGGCTTCTCGGAAACTCCCAAGGTGTTTCCTTGATGCTCCTTAGATGCTTCCTAGATTCTTCCTCATGGTAATGTTGAATTCTTAAAGTAAAAGTGACATTCTCCTTTATCTTTCATTTTTTTCTTTTTACTTAAATTTTTAACATTACCATGAAATGACTCAGGATGTTTGAGAGTGGTTCCAGCTCATCGGACTTCATATGGAGAAAATAGAAATTCATATCCTATTCAAAATTCAACAGACTTAACAATTTTCAGGAATTCAGGATCAAAGGGACTGTGGCATTTCATTAGATTGTATCATGTATGAGGGTATGTGATTGGCATTTAATGAAGAGCATGAAGCCTATTATGTACCCTAGTGTTGGTGGTGTTAATTGTTGAACTCCTTTGTCATGCCCTTAGCGAAAAATTACCTTTAATCAAGTCAAAATCATCGATCAAGCATTTTAAGGTTTTTCTACCATATTTTAAGGCTTGGATTAGGTAGTTTGATCAAAATTGGGCAATGTTGACTAATATCCCTAGACAATTGAGGTAGAGGTAAAGGCTAGACAATAGGAGAAGAATCTAGATTTTGGATGGTTGATGCATCTAGATGGTTAATGCTCGAATTATTAATCATTAATGTACAATGGATGCCATATTTATCTTGATTTATTTACAAACATGCATGTTTCTATATCTTCTACAACTAATTTGGTATTTTCGATTTTTTTTTAATATAAATGCAAAAAATATGTAAAATATATATATTAGATGATTCTGAGACACTTCGCTTCCTACATTTTTGGGAAATGACGCTTTTGTGGATCCGCTTCCAAAAAACTTCTTTGCTTTGTGCCACAATGGTCTAAATTGTTGGCCATTTGGAGGGAGGAATAGTTGGTTTCATCTTCTGATTATGAACTAGCTAAAAGGTCGGTTGAGCAGAACATTTCGTTGTTTAGGAGATGGTTGATGCCGGAGGAGCTGTGGTGGATTTGTGGTGACCAACCATGCAACAAGAATAAGCTGAGGAGGAAGTATCTTTGCTTCATTTGCAAGGAACCTTGGGGACTTGACCACTCATACTTGAGTGACACTGAGGAGATGACAGGGGTAGATCAGAAGAAGATTCCTTCTGACCTTCAAGTTGAGGATTCTTCTTCTATGGTTGAGTCCATGGGTTTTTATGAGGATACCCTTGAGGAGCATGAGCAATCATGGGTAGTTGACAACAACAAATTAGAATTGCAACCATGTTTGATAGAGGAGATTGATGAGCAAAAGATTGTTCCCATTTAACATGAGCAACACATAGTGGAGCACAATGTGCATGATGGGCCATCTTTGGAGAGTCAACTAGTGGCTCATGTTCAACACATGACGAAGGAGGATGAACAACCACCCTTGGGGCCAACCATTGATGAGGAGAAAACAGGGGTATAAACAACCAACAAGGTGGTAGTATTTGCAAACACTTGTCATCAGGAGGTGCTGGAGCCTAACATGAGTTTTGCAGGAGGTTAGTAGATTAGAGGAGCATGGGGTTTTCCAGTTAGATGAGGGAGGATCTTTTGGAGACAGTGGTGCATCCATCTTTGGGCCTACCCACTAATGACGTGCAGTGGCAGCTGAAAGAGTTGCAGTGCTTTCAGACAACAACCCCCTCCAAGAGTACATAGATACGGCTTGCAACACAACTTGCCCACTTTTTCCCATTATAGGGAGAGAGGTAGGATTTTCTAGATGCATGTTGTTGACTGACCCGATAGAGTTATGTGATTTGGGCACAGTGCAATATAGGGGGACTTGTTCCATATATAGGTGCCTATGCATCCGATCCTTCCCACATGATGGATAGACGAAAGATCATGGGTTGGTATCCTATTGATGGAGTATCATTCATAGTTAGGAGTGTGGTACAACAGAGGCCCTTAGAGATAGGGGACACTGCATGCCTTAGTTGGCAACAAGGCATAGGTTGGTCGTCCATCAACATTCCATCACAACATCAACATAGTGGGGTTGACCCTGGTCTATGCGAAGGGTTGGACTGGAGAGAGGTGATGAGTTGGTATTCTATTGTGGAGTAGCATCTATGGCTAGAGACAGAGCACAGTCAGAGCCATGGGACTTGGGTGATGACTGGTCATGGTGGCATTGAGATCAGGTGGATCTATTGGTATCATGTTGACTTAGAGGTGGGCTTGGGATCCAGATATTGAGGGATCTAGTCATGTTTGGATTTCTTGGAGGCACTATGTGGACTAGTGTTTCATATGGGATCCTGGTATCAGTCTGTAGATGCCTCTATAGTGGACAGGTGCAGATTGCTTGAGGGCAAGCAATCATGGGGTGAGAGGATTTGTCATGTCCCCATTTTTATTTTCCTCTATAGTATAGCCAGGGTGGATTTCAAGGGCATTGGATGGCTAGGTCAAAGGAGCAAGATTATATCATTAGGGGTCTCGGGGGAGCTTTGAGGAGTTTCTTTGGGATTTGATAACATTCGCTTGGTATATTCCATCTTCTGCACAACTTGCCTTTTGTTCTATTGCATTCCGACAACTTTCAGGAAACGGGGAAATTATTGAGGCTAATTCAATTAATTATGCTTAAGGTGGTATTCCGAGAGGAATACTTGATGGAACACCTTAGTGTAATAGCTTGTTGGAACCAAAATGAGAAGATCTACAGGATGGGATGCTGGGAACCAACCTTCAGTGGCTTGAGGAGGGATGGTGGCCGCTTTACCATTTTCCCAAATTAAAAAAGGTATTTTAATTATAATAAAAGGAGGGAAAAAGGTACTAAGTGATTAAAAAAAAAAGACTTCTAAAGGGGTCCATAAGATGTATAAAAGAGGAGCAGGAGATCATTTGAGGATATCTTGGATTTGAGTATTTTCTGTGGAGAGGTTTTGCGAATGTGGTTCTCAACTTTAGTAGCCCCAGGACGAAAACCCTCGGGTGATTCAGTGAGAGTGCGCAGGCACCCATCTCTCTCCTTGGTGAATTCATTCATAATTCATAGGTTGCAGCTATTGTTTTCAGTTCAGATTTTGGAGGTGCAATTTCAACTTGTAGTAGGTATTTGTGGGAGGCCATTCTCTCAACCATTTTCGACATTATATGTACTCTTCTATTTAATAAAATAAGGCTAAGTTTTTTGCATGCTTATCTTGTCCAATCTTCAGTTGTTGATGCTATTTAATGTTTTTGCCGTTGATTTTGTGGTTCAATTTGTGCAAATGGTTCAAGGAATTGACAATTTAAATTTTTAAGCAATTGTCTGCAAAATTTTTATAATTGGGACATTACATGATGGAAAACCTGTTTTGCTCCATAACTCTTTATACTCAGTCAACTATTCTTCAATGGAAAAAATCTTTTTTAGCAAATTTTTGTTCCCTCAAGTCATGCATACTAGGGGCCTTTGAAGGCCTTTCCTGTAGATACCATTGGGTCCCAGATAGCTTGGTAATAAGATGAACGGGTAGCATTAAAGGGGATATTTGTAGCATACCACAATCTGATAATGTATTGAAAAATGACTTATTTGTATTGTTTTTTCCCATGCTTATCCAAAGTGGGTTGAGTTAGACTTGGTTGGTAGGAAGTGGCATTAGTAGAGGCATTGGTAGGGGAAGGTGTGAAATAACTCTTGATTGATGTTCATACTCTTTTTACCTTTAGATTGTTGGCCTTGATTGTAAGACCCAAGAGTAGGAGGAACATAACAAATGGGGTAATGAACATTGGTGGAAGGGATAGAAGAGGGGCCTTGAATCTCAAAATCTTCACACTCACTTGCTCTCATGGTTTGTATAAGTTCCCTCTTCCTTGCAATTTCTTCTTGGATAGACTTATCCCTACCCTTATCCTCCTCAAACTTCTCAAACCTTTCAAGGAATTTTTCCCTAATAGGCCCTATCAATCCATTTGGTGCTTTACTTGGCCTCTTATCCCAACCAAGTGTTGTTTCAACTTGTGAATTTGCCCCCCCAACTTGCTGAAAATGTAACTAGTTTCGATCTTCATAATTGTTGTACTCATTTCAATATGTATCCTCTGTAACAAACAAGAAAAGAAAAGAAAAGTTATTATTATTAAAGCATGAGTTTCATGCTCATTATTGATGGTCTTCTAGGTAAAAGCATGGTCTTTGTGCTTCTAGGGTTTGTTAGGTCTTAGGATTTATTGTCTTGAGTCAAAGGAGTCAACATCATGTTATAAGACCCTTCCGGGCAAAAACATATTTGTAAAAATAATTATTTTTTGAGTCTAGAAAGTCTTGGAAGCTCCAAAGTACAAGTTGGCCCTGGGAACATCAAGTCGGTTTAAAGGACGGAATTCGACCCCTTGAGAAGGCTATATAAAGTAGTTCGATCTCATTTGTATACACTCACTCCACAAGTTTGATATCACAAGAAGTTCGATTTGTAGCTGGGAGGAGTAGAAAGAGGAGAGCGAAGGTTTGGGAAAAGAAAGAACAATGAAAATATCTTGTTTTGGGCTCTATCTCTCCCAGACGTTCGAAGTTCTAGGGATTTTGGGTTGTAGGAAGAGGCTGAAATTGCAGGATTGAGTTGCAGTAGGATAAAGTGCAACATCTTGTAGCTGGAAGGAATTATACTCTATCTAGACCTCGTTGACCTTAGGCGGAGATGTCTTTCTCTAGGAAGGTCTCAAGAGGAGGTTAATCTAGGGTTTCCTTTGAAGCTGCAAGACCGAAATTGTAGGGTTGAAGTTGAAGGCTGAGTAGTACTATCGAAATTGACATGTCGAAGTTGCAGTTTGAAGCTGGTTGGTACAGAATCAAGGAAGGACTTGCTAGAGGGCTTACTTGTTACTTGGAGGAGTACTTGGTCTAGGGTTTGGGTCTTTGTGTCTCATTTGAAGCAGTTTCTAAGAAGAGAAGAGTTTTTGGGTTTTCCCCTTGGAGGGTTTTTCCCTGGATGAGAGCCTAATATCTGTGTCCTCTATTGTTGTTATTATTGTTCTTGATATTGTTTGATGAAAAGATCTAACTAAAGAACATAAAGAAGATAAATAAGATTCACAAGCAAGTATTAAGGTTAAGGAAAATGAGATTAATAGTTGCCATCATCCATTTTCCAACATGGTATCAGAGCTAAGGTGAACAAGGAGGGAAACTGGAAAGACACTAGAAGGAGTTACTTGTTAAAGGGAAGGGAAAAGGAAACTCTGAAGAGAAGACTTCAAGAAGGATTGAGGACTCACTAGTAGAAGACCTAGTAGGAGGGTTTCTACATTAAAGGAGATTAGGTCTACATCAAGTTCGCATCAAAGGAAGATTCGAGAGAAAGATTGCAAGAAGAGTGTTGATCTTTCTCTAGAAGAAGATTATTTGGAAGGCATCTTTGAAGGAAGCATCAAGTAAGTTGTTATCAAGGACTCTTCAAAGATCTTGAAGGCATCAAGAAGGTTGAAGACATCATCAAGCAGAATCTTGGTCTTAACTAAGTATCATATTATTCCATCATGTCTGAATCGTCAAGTGATATGGGTTCTTTCTGCAAGGAGAGCAACAAACTCATTGGGGCATCAAACTATCTAGCATGGAAGAAAAGAATTGACTTGATACTCACAAAACAAGAAGTAATGTAATATGTTACTTGAGAAATTATTGAACTTGAGAAAGATAAGACGTAAGAACTAGGAAAATACAAGAAAGGGGAAGTAAGGGCATAAAGGATCATAGTGGAATCCATTAAATATTCTCTTGTTCCATTTGTTGCAAGATTTGAAGACTTCCAAGGCTATGTATGACAAGCTAGTGAATTTATATTCAGTAAGTACAACAGGACAAAAGATGTTGTTGAGGAACAAGTTGTATAAAATGAAGAAATCAAAGAATGGGGATGTGGCATCCTTTCTCATTGGAGTCTCTCAACTAAGAGACCATTTGCAAGAACTTGGGGAACAATTACTGATTCTGAAGTAACCATTTGTGTACTAAATGCATTACCACTCGAATGGAGCAACTTTGCAACAAGCATCTACTCCAAGAAAGATTCAAGTCCCTTTGATGAGTTGTGGGCACAGTGCATATTGGAAGAATCAAGGATCAAGGTCAAGGATGATATTGGCTCATGTGAGCAATCACAAGCCTTTCTAGCCCGAGTCAAGAAGTTGAAAAAGGGAAAGTTTGTCAACTCCAAGAAGAAATACATGTCCAAACTGCAATGTTTTGGATGCAATGAATTTGGACACTTTAAAAGTGACTATCCAAATAAGCAGAACAATAAGAGAAAGGAAAGGAGTGAAGCTCATGTATCCGAAGCAGTGGGTAAAACTGAGAAAAAGGAAAAGGAGGAAGAAGTGAAGGATCTTTACTATTAAAGAAGGTTCACTAACTGTCAAGTTCTTTGTAAAGATCAATCTTTCTTTTAGGATAGTCTGTTGTGCATAACATCATAGAAAGAAGCATATGTTAGTAGCATGTCTAGAATTTACATAATTAAATTGCTTTATAGAGGTCATCTAGATAGATGAATAGAAAGACCATTTTGCATAATTATCATCCAAGCATTATCTAACATGATGTTAGAAAGAAGTCATCTTGCTTAGGTAGATCTTTATGATCCTAGAAGTACCATAATTGTGAAAGGTTCTTGGAAGAAGCACTATGATAAAGAATTAGTAGACATTCCATGTAATGTGGAATCTATACTGGTTAAATGGATGGAAGAATGCAATGGGTCAGGTTGCAGGCTCTTTGTGAGATTTAAGGATAACTAGATGATCGGATAAAAGCATAGGAATGCATGTTGGATACAAAGCTTTGGTTAAGATTCATATATATAGAATCTTGTGGAGAAAATGTTGGTCATGAAATATGCTTAGGTATATGGATATATGATGCTTGAAAGAATAAGTTTTGACTTACTTAAGGACAAATAGAGATTAAGACTTTCTCTAGAATATGTAAGATAATGATTAACATCCAACAGTCTTCAGAAGAAAAAGTTGTAACTTGGTAATCTAGTTCGATTGTTGAGCACTTTTTTGATGCATGAAGGAAGATTCATGTGGAGACGGACCATGAAGATGTTGATGAAACAAGAAGGTCATCATAATGAGGTAAGTATGATTTTCATTATCGTTGGTTATTTGGTTAACAAATTATTTTTCTACCTTGAAGGATGTTGCAAGGATACATGATGACAGTTGAGGCAAGTTCAACTGTATATTGAGGGAAGCTCAATAACTGGTACCTGGCAACTATAAAGACAAGATATGTTCATCTTGGAATTAGATGGTAGCTGTACGAGAAGATAACCTGAAGGTCAAAAGAAGATCACTTTCATAAGGAAGCCATGGTCAAGCTTGAAATTTGGGAAGGCTCAATGTAATGCCTTCATGTTGAAAATGAAAGTCATGAGCAAGAAAAGTGACTTGTGTTGAAGAAAGTATAACTAGGTTTGGTCTTCATAATGACATGATCTTTGTAAACGATGTAATAAAAGGGAATAAATTATTTTTATGCCTTGCTACATGAGTTTCATGTGCAAGAAGTGTCACTATGTGAAAGACTACTTCTTGATGTTTTTTGGATTTATTTACATGTCAAAGAGTCGTGTCATGTGTATAGAAACATTTCATGAGTTTATGTAAATGTATTCATGTCCTCAAAGTTGTGTAACAACCCTCCAAGATCAATATCTCAAGAGCAAGCCTACCGAAGTCTGCGAGCAAAACATCAAAGGAATCCTAATGTCGGCTCCAAAATAAAAAAATGAATTAAATGTATAAATGGAAGTCATGTCGGCTTGGCATAAAGACATGTCGGTTCATAAGTTCAAGTCGGCTCAAATTAAGAGCACACACTACTATAAATACCCACGAAGGGTCAACGCAAATGACACAAAGAAAATTTCGTATGCCTCTGAAATGTCGCATGTAGGGGCAGAGCCACAGTAGGGTTTGACTGCACCTCGTTTGGGGTTTAGGTGCAGTCATGATCTCAGATGTATGGAGCAGAAATAACTTCGGATGAGGATGCAACAGTGAGTTGAAATCTGGGCTCAACACATTCTCGACATATAACTGATCTTCATGATGACAATCTCCGCATCAAAGATAGACTGATCTCGCATGACAGAAAAGCAATCATGACCACATCTTGGAGACACAACATTGATCTATGTTCTGAACTAACCACACTCTCGACATACCTGTGAGGACCTCAGATGAATGAAGCAATGAAGATCTCGGACGAAGATACAATGTTGATGGATCTCGCATAGCAGTCCTGGCATATAGATCTCGGTGACATCCTTATAGCAGTCTAAACATATTGAACAACAATATAAGGTATAGATCTACATACTCAACATATTATCTCGACATTATCATGGTGATGGAATAAGTCTCTGTAAGGACATTGATGCTCGACATACTTGTGAAAGGTGATATATAGGCACAATGATATCACAGTATTCAAATTTGCCCTCTAGTGATCTCAACATGAACATGTATCTCAAAAGAAGTGACAATATGTAGTAACGAAAGAAGCAATGACCGGCATAGTAAGGAGGGTCAGTCTTGACAAAGGTAAGTGACTATGATCATGATCTTACAATGCAGTAAAGTACAATGATGATCTCAAGGATGGTGCAGAGATCATCTCAGCCTCAAGGTGCAGTCATGATGTATGATGCTTTCAACAACTCTGCAGCAGTGATGAAGTTCTTGGAGATGCAATATTGATGACTTCAGAGGTGCAACAAGATAATGATCTCAACAGTGTTCAAACAAGAGGATTGATGTCTTGGTCTTGGAGAGGTAGAATGTGTCAAGGGTCATGGTCTTGGTATTTGTTAATGGAATCTCTATAAGAAGAATTTTGCGTGGGTTTTTCTCTCCAAGAGGGAGAGGTTTTGGTCTTGGCAGAAAGCCAAATATTTGTGTTCTTGTCTCTTTTGTTCTTGATAGCAGTTTGATGAAGCTAACACACACACACACTAATAATGAATGAAAGATCAAGTTCAGGTTAATTGTTAGGATATTTCGACACATAGGAATAGTTAAGTTCAACTTGGTCTAGTATAGAGTTAGGTATAGAGTTAGGTAAAGTGTGCTTCTTTACCGTTGTACATTTTGTAACTTACAATCTGACGGTCACGATATGTAGTGATCCAACGGTTCATTCTCTCCTC
>APFE030527906.1:104278-130358 GCA_000404065.3 Pinus taeda
CATCAGATGGATGTTAAATCTGCCTTCTTGCATGGGGACTTGCATGAAGAAATCTATATGGAACAACCCATTGGCTCATCCAAACAGACTCCAGCCTTGTATGTCGACTTAAGAAATCTCTTTATGGTCTCAAGCAAGCTCCTCGGGCTTGGTATGCCAAAATGGATAGCTTTCTTTTAGAATCTGGCTTTTCTAGTTGTTATTCTGACAATACTGTCTACACCAAGAAAGTGGGCAACTCTCTTATCATCCTTGTTCTTTATGTTGATGATCTTATTCTTACTGGTAGTGATCCCAACCTTATAAACCATGTGAAGTCCAGCCTTAAAAAGAAATTTGAAATGACAGACCTAGGACACTTACACTATTTTCTCGGTCTTCAAGTCTTGCAATCCAAGGAGGGTATTTCCCTTTCCCAGTCCAAGTATGCTTGTGATATTCTTCGTCATTTTCACATGGAAGATTGTAAGCCAGCTCCTTCTCCCTTTCAGTCTGGAGTCAAACTTTCAGTCTCTTGTACTTCTCCTGAAGTTGATGCTACCTTATACCGTCAACTTGTAGGAAAACTCTCGTATTTAACCCATACTCGTCCTGACCTTTCCTTTGCTGTTGGCCTTGTTGCTCGTTTTTTGCAAAACCCCCGTGAAAGTCATTGGAAAGCAACTAAAAGAATACTTCGTTATGTTCGACGTACAATACAGTTTGGGATTCATTACAGTGCCAAAGCAACTCCTCTATTAGTTGGTTTCACTGATTCTGATTGGGCTGGTGACCCTGATGATCGGAAGTCTACTGCCGGTTATGTCTTCACTCTTGGTTCAGGACCTATTACATGGGCTTGTAAGAAACAGGCTGCCATTTCTCGTTCGTCAGCAGAAGCAGAGTATCGTGGTGCCGTGGAAGCTAGTAAGGAAGCCTTGTGGCTTCGTCAGATCCTATCAGAATTTGGCTTTGAGCAGCAGCATCCGACTACACTTTGGTGTGATAATCAAAGTGCCATTCAGCTTTGCAAAGATCCAGTTCAGCATCAGCGCAGCCAACACATTGAACTTCACATGCACTTCATCAGAAAGCTCATTCATGACCATGTTCTTGAAGTGCAATATTGTTCAACAGATGATCAGGTTGCAGACATCTTCACAAAGGCTCCCACAGAGGCGAAGTTCACTAAACTTCGATATATGGTTGGAGTTCAGGAAGTTGTCACTAAGGGGGGATAGGCTCTAGTGCCTCCTTCCTTCTCCATTGTGTCATATTTGTAAATCCTTCAATCCTATCCCAAGTTGTTCTTAAGGGGGGATGTTAGGATATTCCGACACATAGGAAATAGTTAAGTTCAACTTGGTCTAGTATAGAGTTAGGTATAGAGTTAGGTAAAGTGTGTTTCTTTACCGTTGTACATTTTGTAACTTACAATCCGACGGTCACGATATGTAGTGATCCGACGGTTCATTCTCTCCTCGGTATTACCGACACTTGATCCGTGGCTTGACACCCGATTGGTCCATGAATTCTATTTAAAGCGCATGGAGGGTCATTTGTAGGTTCACCGTGCATGAGAGAAGCTTATGTAAATTTTCATTCTTTTATTAATAAATTGCCTGTAGTAGCCACGTTGGCGCAGGCCGTGGACTGTTTCCCTCTCTGAGGGTTTTAACCACGTCAAAATACTGGTGTATTGATCTGTGATCTGTTTGTGAGCAGTGTCCTTTTGGTGTTCTGTCTGAGGAACTTACCCTGTAAATTCCTACATTAATTGTGTAAATACTTCACAAATTGTTATCATGTTAAGAAGAATCGCCATAATTTATGTGTGCCCTTAGATTCTTCAACAACTTGGATCTCGTCATAAGATTAAAGAGAGATGGTGACTACATGATACCTTGAAAGAACGAAAACTTGATGATGTAGAGGAAATAGGGAGCTAGGCATCTATGAAGAATTGGTAGCTGATACTCTTATGAAGACAAGCTGTAAGGCTTGTGATGGTGACTTCCCAAATAAAAGGGAATTCTAGATCTCCTCTAATTTAGAGAAGGAATAAAGGAGTCTCCTTGTATAGGAGCAAGGTTCTATTGTCAAGATTAAAGGAGAATAGGGACGTCCTCTATGGTTGAGAGGGAGTGAAGTTGGACATCACATGTGCCTTCTCCTCTTCAAGCGAGGAAGAGAGAATGATAGCGGGTTGGATAAGCATTTGTGGTTTCCTTGAGAATAAGATATCTAAGAAAGGAAAGGTACCGACATTCTTTGAGGATTGGATAGGTAACCAAGAGAAGAGTGGTCAAAGAGGACCAATATTCTTTGAGGACTCAGGATTGGAGATCCAAGATAAGAATAGTCCTAAAAGGACATGCGTTGTAGACATTCAAATGGGGTATGTACCTTCTAGAGGTAGTGCGGTATCACACGTAAAGCCTCCCAACATAATGCTCTTGATTAACGAAGAGCTTGTCTAGTTAGGCCTCAGAGACAATCTTGGTCATGATGATGATGCTTGTTGTATGGCTTATCAACTCGACTCCTCTTGTGAGAACTCTTCAGTTTGAGATATGATCTTGTACTGGTTGTACAATTATGAATAGCTCCCTAGTTAAGAGGGAGTGTTGAAAATGTAACTAGTTTTAGTCTTCATAATTGTTGTACTCATTTCAATATGTATCCTATGTAACAAGCAAGAAAAGAAAAGAAAAGCTATTATTGATGGTATTCTAGGTAAAAGCTTGTTCTTTGTGTTTCTAGGCTTTGTTAGGTCTTAGGATTTATTGTCGAGTCAGAGGAGTCAACATCATGTTTATAAGACCCTTTCGGGCAATAATATATTTGTAAAAAGAATTATTTTTTAGTCTAGAAAGTCTTGGAAGCTCCAAAGCACAAGTCGGCCTTGGGAACATCAAAGTCTGCCTAAAAGAGGGATTTCGACCCCTTAGAGAAGGCTATATAAAGAAGTAGTTCAACCTCATTTGTATACACTCACTCCACAAGTTTGATATCACAAGAAGTTCGATTTGTAGCTGGGAGAAGCAGAAAAAGGAGAGCGAAGGTCTGGGAAAAGAAAGAAGGATGAAAATATCTTGTCTTGGGCTCTATCACTCTCACATGTGTGAAATTATAGGTTTTCTGGGTTGTAGGAAGAGGCTGAAATTGTAGGACTGAGTTGCAGTAGGACAAAGTTCAACATCTTGTAGATGGAAGGATGGATACTCTATTTAGACCTCGTTGACCTAGGAATAGCTATCTTACTCCAAGAAGGTCTCAAAAGGACGCCGATCTAGGGTTTCCTTGGAAGTTGCAAGACCGAAATTGCAAGGTCAAAGTTGCAAGTTGAGTAGCAGTGTCGAAACTGGCAAGTTGAAGTTGTAGTTTGATGCTGGTTGGTGCAAAATCAAAGGACTTGCTAGGTGGCAAACTTGGTACCTGGAGGAGGACTTGGTCTAGGGTTTGGGTCTTTGTATCTCATTTCAACTAGATTCTAAGAAGAGAAGAGTTTTTGGGTTTTCCCCTTGGAGGGGTTTTGCCCTGGCTGAGAGCCTAATATCTATGTCCTATATTGTTGCTATTACTGTTCTTGATATTGTTTGATGAAAAGATCTAACTAAAGAACATAAAGAAGATAAATAAGATTCGCAAGCAAATATCAAAGTTAAGGAAAATAAGATTAATAGTTGCCATTATCCATTTTCCAACACAACCCACAGAATTTTGGCAACATTTGCAGTTCATTTTTCCATCATTCATATAAGCCCATCAGTGTGCCCATCAGTGTCCTTGGCTTTTGGGGGCATAGTGGCTGATTAAATGTTTGAAATTTATAAAGGAATAATTATGCAAACTAAAAAAAATGTCATCAAGAAAAATGGAAAACCTAAGATAAATTTGGAAAAAATGGGGCAAATTAGGCTTCAAATAGGTTGAAATTTAAAATTTCAAACCTATAAATTAGAGCTTGAAATGATAAAAATAAATAAATACATGGACAACAATGAAATATAATTTTTTCGAGTGAAAAGCCTTACCTAGAAATGAAAACTAGTTGCCCCATCCTCCTCCTGAAGATGTCGACTCCACTAGACAGCTTCAAAGAAGCTCCAAGAAGACAAACACAACCCAAATTTTGCTGTTACACTGCTCCTGCAAAAACTCAACAATATTAAGCTCACAAAAACTCTAAATGAGATCTGTGAGGCAAATGAAATAGGAGGTTTGGTTTTATAGGCTTGGAGGGGTTGTTTTTGGAGGGAAACAACCCCTATTTTCCAAAAAATCCACTCATAGCACCCTATACTTCCATTTGTGGGATCACGGTCGCACACATGGGAAAGTATCATGAACTAGTTGTGTTGTGATGGGATTGATCAGTTCATACCAGTTTATGTTGGGTTATGGCAGGACCAAATGGTTCATACTAGCTTATGCCAGGTTATGACTAGACTGATGGGTTCATATCGGTATATGCTGGTTTGGTACCAAACTGAGGCCACCCTTCCCCAAACCGAGGTAATTGGCCAATTTGACCTTCAAGCCTAATGAATCGGCTGGTTTGATCGGGTATCGGTTCAACTCGACTAGGTTTTAAAGCAATGGATTTTTTACAATAGGTTTGTGAGTGTGGCCCCATTCAAGAAATTATTGCGAAGAGGGATCCCTTGTACTATTGTTGGATTTTTGTGAATCCTCCAGAGCTTTGAACCCTCGGGGGCACTTTAGATTACACGGGCTTTTCTAGTGTCACTCTTTGTGTCAAGATCATCCAGAACCTTTGATTGAATAACTCTGACAGGTAGAGTTTCGGTCATTGCTCTGCTGTGCTGAAGTCCGACATAATGACTTTTCAAAGTCATGATTCCTAGGATTCCCCTAGAAATAGGCTTAGTCTGCACCTTTTGGCAGTTTTGAAAGGGATTCTCTATTGTGAGGATTATCATTATACGATGATGAGACCATTGAAGGCTAAAGCTATTTTGGTTCATGTAATGAAATTTTCTTACATTCTTGTGATTATCTTATCTTTAATTATCTTTTTTGTTTGTTTGTTTGTTTGTGACTAGCGTTTGGCTAAGAAATTGTGACCCAAGGGCATCTAAGCCGACAAAATCATTCGGGGTTCGCACTCGGCCTGGGCCACACTAACCTTTAACATGGCTAGATTTTTTGTACCCACTAGTTTTTGAATCGAAGACCTTCACACAAGGAATGCCTTAATAGAATACTTTGTTGCCCAATGTTTTACGTCTTGTGGGTTTTATCTCAAAGGACATGGGGGTGAGATTTTATACACTTATGTGTGCACAAGTCACAGGACCATTAATATACTCTTTAGGTGCAACTAGATGTTTGACCACTCGCAGAAGGTGTCCCCATGGATTCCATGATAAGCAACCCTCATGATAATCAAACCTTTCATAGTGATGAAAAATTGCCCTTTTTTCATCATTTAATCCAATCCTTTTAGCCTCTTTGATAGTCTTTCACATAATACTTGAGTTCAATGTTGCAAGAAGCCCCTCGACCTAGATGTCGTAGTTGCACATTGAGCAAATCCACAGTTGGAGTGCTTAGTGAACCACGTCCTTGAAATTTGGAATTGCAATTCCACCAAATTATCACGGTTCCTGCCACAGTTTAATCGTGGCGGTTTCATCCTCAATTTTTCTGATATTGCACAACGCTTCACTTGTGGTTATGGAAAAACACATGATTTCACTAGGTTCACTTTTTTTATTTTAGTATATCTTTAACTTTGGGTTTGGGTGGGAGCTAGGGTGGGTCTAGTGATGAGAGGAGAGTGAGGATGAGGTTAAAAGGCCTCCTCCCTTTCTTTTCGTCATTCTTTCATCTCATTTGTTTGAGCTTGGAGAAGAGAGCAAAGGAGATAGTAGATTTTCGAGGGTAGATTTGTGAGAGGTTGGAGGAGGTAGCAAAGGAGAGCTTGGAGGAGTGAAAAGGAGCTTGGAGGAGATAACAAACGCTGCCATCTACCTCAACTTCCCAAGGGCTAAAGAGTTAAGGGAAAACTTCAACTCCCTTATTTTTTTTGAAAAAATGTTACTAGGTTTGGTCTTCATAATTATCGATGTACTTGTATCAATATATATTTCATGTAAATACTAAAAACAAAAAGAAGAATTTATTTATTTATTATTATTATTATTTTATAGTCAAAGCATGTTCTTCATGCTTCTAAGGTTTACTGAGTTAATAAGAAAATTTTTCATGAGTGAAAGTCTCATTTGGACTATTTGTAAGAAAGTAAAATTTTTATTTTGAGTCAAAAGAGTCAATTTCGTCACCACAAGACCAAGTCGGCCCTTCAGATGGACAAGTTATCCAACCCATAAGTTGTGTCTCTCCATATGGTCGATCAACTATATATTGGCAACTATGCCCCACATTTTGGCAACCAATTTGATTTCTGTGCAAGAAAGAAGAAGAAAATCAACGAAGTCAAAGGAGAGAGAGCAGAGTCAAAGGAGAGAGAAAGTCTTGTTTTTTCCCTAATCTGCTCACATGTGCGAGTATATTCTATGGTTTTCTAGCACTGTTATAGGGTCGAATTTTCAAGGCCCGAAATTTTAGGGGGCTGAGATTTCAGAGATTGACCAGAATTGAGAGAGTTGACCAGTGTTGACTTCTGTTGACTTTGATTTGTTGGAAATGGATTAAAGGAAGGGATGACTTGGATCCCTGTGGCAGTTTTGGTCTTGGTCTTGGGTCTCAGACATCTCTCTTTGATCTGATTCTATAAGAAGAGGATTTTCTTGGGTTTTCCCCCTTTTGGGGTTTTGCCGTGGCTTGGAGCATAATTTCTTGTGATCTTCATGTTTTGTATTTTGGTAATTGCTTGATGAAGAAGAACGTAAAATTTAATAAGAAGCCAATAAATGTTTGCAAATAATTATCATGGAAGAGAAATCTACCCTAATCTTCATACCCTCTGATTTCTCAACATGGTATCAGAGCTAAGGTGAAAGGAAGATACTCTGAAGATCACATCTTGTTGGCAGCTTGAGGACTCTATTACAACAATTATCCTTCCCTCTATCAAAGAAAAGGAAGAAGAGTCGAAATTCATCATCTTCTTAAGAATCATTATTCTCTAGAGGACATTGCTGGGCTCTCCTTTGACAAGTAAGTACTCTCCTGTAAATCTAAAGCCTATTATCTAAAGGAACATAAAATCTATTTCTATGGAACCCTAAGCAAAGTACCATGCAAAGTTCCTATTGCATACTCTCTCTGTGATGCGAAGATTCTTGAGGTTGCTGTATGAGCCATTCTCAGGTATACATATGAGTTCTCTGATGTACTAACAATGGCATGCATCTGAGTTTTCTTGTGCACTATTGTCCTGATGTGACATGGCATTATTTGGACGAAGAACTATAATACTCTGAGGCAATATCACTATACAAAGAGACATGCATATGAACAATTAGAAATTTAACGACGGATCAAGGACATCCGAATTTCTCGAAATTCTATACCATGAACATTGAAGTGTTTACAAAATATAAAGTCTATGGCATGAACCCATCCAAATCATATATTTTAATGATATCCAAAATTCTGTGTCACTATGATTACATGTGGTTTCTAAAGTTATATTCCTGAAGGAGGAAGGACAAAATCTATACAATGGAATGAATTGTTGACACCTAATCTTTGGGATTAGGAAATCCTATGTAAATATTGTAAATAAAGAAATAAAGTAAGCTGGAAGATGAATAGACATTGGGAGATGAAACCTAATAGTCTCCCTCTCCTTGTATATATTCATATCCTCTTTTAATGCAAAACAACAATTTCATTCGGATTTACCCTCTGCCAAATTCCTGCCATTCTTTATCCTTGTGCGCTTGGTGTGTTGAAGACTAATGTGTTTGACGCGTTGAATATTTTTGCGCTGAATCGAAGGCCATGACCTTTGTTGTGATATGTATGGTGTGATGAGCGTGTAAGATAAGTCTATGGTGTTGAGCAGTGTCATTTTTGATGACCATGTGTGTTGAACAATTTGGTGAGTGCTATGCATCTCATTTGGTGCGTTGTCTCATCTATCTGCATTGATGCTGGCTGTGAGATGGTGATTAATAGTTTCTAAAGGCCGATGCATATGGAAATTGTGCGTTGTGTGATGGTGAATGTTGCATTGTGGAACTTTTATGGGTTGGATGGGCTGTGTATTGACGATTTTTGGAAATCGTGGATCAGGGCAGTTTGATGAATGTTGAAATTCAATCGAAACCTGCGTTAACTTACTTTATAAGGCCCATATCTCTGGTATGCATTCACAGTGCATTTAAAATTCGTTGAAGCCCTTTTTGTTTTATGGTTATATGTAATGGCACATATGTATAGTGCGTATTGGTATATGGTTTGAGTCAAGTCTTTTTATGGTTAAATGTAATGGCACATATGTAAACTGAGTATCGTACGATGAAGACCATAAGTATATTAAAAAAAAAGCATTGTGTTCTTTTCAAGACCATGAACTTTGAATGGAGTGATATGAGCATGATGGTATATATATATATATATATTATATATATATTATATATATATATATTGTAAAGGGGCATGATATGAGTATGATGGCATATAATTCATTATTTTATTTTAAAAAGGGGCATATATATTGTATGAAGTATGTATATATATCACTTGTCATATATTATGAGTGGTGAGTGATATTTGATATAGTGGTGTGATTATTTATATGCACAACAAAGGGTGATGTTTTTTTTCAAAAGCAGATAGTGTTTCTTTTTTTTGAGAATGCATTCACTTATCTCTATGGTTGGAGTGGTTCTCTTCGGCAAAGAGAACTACCATGAGTGGTCGAGGAAGATAAAAAACACCTTGATTTTCAATGAGTTGTGGAAAGGGGTTTGTGAAGGAGAAGGAGACAATGCACTTGAAAAGCTCACTTCAGACAAGGAGCTTGCCATTTGGGAAAACAAGAACAAGGCCTATGCTTTGATTGCAACATCTGTAATGAAGAGGTGAGTCGTCATATTTTGACATTTCAAATGCCTTTGAAGCCTTAAAGAAGTGGAAGGAATTATACGACTCACACTCTGAACTTGAAGTTTCATTGATGATCAAGTTGTTCAATCTTGAGGTTAAAAATGATGACCCTCTTGCCTTAGCAATATAAATAAGATCCATTATGCATGACATAAAAGCCACTGGTGTTGAAATAGATGTTCCTCTTACTGCTTATGTCAAGGCACTATATCCCACTTATTCACCTTATCTTGAGTCATTGCAAGCAAGTGGCAAACTTAAGGAGATTTCCTTTGACTCCCTTGAGAAGAAGTTTGCTGAAAAAAGGAATGCTTTTGGGAAGAAGGCAACTCCTTAGTCTTCTGAAGAAGTTGTGTGCCTTGCACAAAAGGAGACGAATTATGCACAAGATTCTTCTAGTAGAAGAGGTGGCCGAAGAGGAAGAGGAGGAAGAATCTTAGAGGCAGGGGAGGCAAACATTTCCAAGGAGAAAAGTCTAATCTTCATTGCATATGCAATAGAGATGGACATGACGCTTCCACATGTAAGATGCCTTGGGACAAAATCGAGTAGGAAAGTAATGAAGAAAAAGGTAAAACACCTGGTAAAGGGAAAGGAAAAGCACCCGAGTCCGCTCATTATATTGTGGCTCATTGCAACATTGGAGTAACTGAAGACCTATTCAATGCTTCAATTGCTTCATGGAAAGATGTTTGGTTGCTTGATTCAGGAGCAACTTGCCACATGGCTTTCATAAGAGATTTTTTTGAAGAATTCACTGATAATGTTGATGGAGCAATGTACTTTGTAAACAAGTCAAAACTCAAGCCATTAGTGGTTGGCACCATCAAGCTCAAACTGGTTGGTCTTCCAGAATTTCTTCTACATGATGTTCTATACCTCCTAGAGTTTTGGATAAACTTGTTATCTTTGGTCCACATCTGCCAGCAAGGACACTCCATTCACATATTTGATGGCAAGGTTGAGGTCAGAAAAGTATTAGGTCACTCACCTGTCATGACTGGAATAGAAGAAGAAAGACTTCTAAAATTGCAAGGAACCTCTGCTCGTACACAAAGCTTTTCATACAGTTCTCACTATGATGAAGGTACACTTACATGAAGTCTTTTATGGCATGCTAGCTTTGGACATTTGAAATATGACAACCTTCATTTGTTGAAGAAAAATGGCGTTACTGGTTTGCCTACAATTCCTAGGAAGCTTAAGCAATGTGATGCTTGTATCCTAGGAAAGCACAACAAACATTGTTTTCATGATTCTCATTCCAGAGCACATAGAAAACTTGAACTCATTCATTCTAATTTATGTGGCCCAATGCTTGTTCCTTTTGAAAATGGTAATAAATACATGTTGACATTTATTGATGACTACACCAGAATGTGTTGGGTTTATTTATTGAAGAACAAATCTAGAGCTTTTGAAACATTCAAGATTTTTCATGCATGGATTGAAAATGATGCACAATATCGTATTGGTTCTATTTGTATTAATAATGGAAAATAAAATACATCAAATGAATTTGAAAGCTATCTTCGCCAACGTGGGATCAAACATCAAACAACCGTGCCTTATAATCCCCAACAAAACGGAGTAGCTGAAAGAATGAACAGGGCAATCTTAAATATGGTACGATCAATGATGATTTTCAAGAATGTTAAGCTGATGTTTTGGGTTGATGTAGTTCTATGTGCTATGTATATAAAGAAGAGGTGTCCATCTCATGTTATCAAAAACAAGACTCACTATGAAATGTGTTATGGTGAGGCATCTCAGGGTTTTTGGTTCCACCTGTTAGGCCTTGATACCTAAGGAACAGAGAAACAAACTCGGTGCAAGGAGTCACAAATTTATCTTCTTGGGGTATTCAAAAACCTCCAAAGCATACCGTCTCTATGATGAAGTGAATAAGAAGTTTATAATATCTAGAGATGTGATCTTTCTTGAATCTTACAAGACTGAAAATGTTGAAGTGACAACCTGATCGCTTGGATAGGTTCAAACATGCAAATTCTTTTCGAGAGTTTGATAATGAGATTCCACATCTCGAAGGGGGGATCCCTATACTCGATCAATCGGTGGAATCTTCTTTTGAAGCACTCTCTCCTCCGCATGAAGCTCCAACCACTGATCAAGATGACACTTTGAGTGATGTGATTGACAGAATTGGGAGATTAAATCTTGACTCAACCCCATCTCAGTGAATTGAGCAGCTTGGGCCATCTCAAAAAGGTCCTCCAAAATGGCTGACAAAGACACTTGAAAGTGTTCACCTTGATGAGGTTGGAAAGATAGGAACAAGAAGTTCAACCAAATAAAATGGAGGTGATGTAGACGATTCTGATTCACTTGTTGATATGGATGCTTCTTATGATTGTGAACTAAATTTGTCTACAGATTTTGAACGAACTTGCTTCGAAGAAGTTGCTTCTCATGATGAATGGAAAGAAGTAATGTAGAAAGAACATTATGTTTTGATAAAGAATGACACCTGGAAGTTGGTTGATCCTCCATTGGGAACCAAACCAATTGGCTGCAAGTGGGTCTTCAAAAACAAGGATAAAGAAGATGGCTCACTTGACAAGCATAAAGACAAGCTTGTGGCAAAAGGTTTTGGACAAAAGGAAGGGGTCAATTATGAGGAGACTTTTGCCCCCACAGTGAAATGGGCTACCATCTAGACACTCTTGGCCTTGGTAGCTTAGAACAGTTGGAAAGTCCATCAAATGGATGTAAAAGCTGCTTTCTTGATGGAGATCTGAAAGAGAATGTTTTTATGTCCTGACTCCCAACCAGAAGGATTTGTTGTGAAGGGTTAGGAACACAAACTATGCAAACTTGTAAAATCCTTGTATGGCCTTAGGCAAGCATCACGAGCCTGGTACGAGAAATTGACTGAGCATCTTCTGAAACTCAATTTCAAACATTATGATCTTGATGATGCAACTTTGTTTGTCAAAAAAGTTTGCAAAACAATTGTATATCTTGTGGTGTATGTAGATGATTTTCCGATGACAATGAATAATGAGAACTACATTGCATCCATAAAGAAAGAATTGAGGAAAGGTTTTGAAATGACAAATTTGGGCTATGTTTACTACTATCTTGGTATTGAAGTAACTCAACATTCGAAGTTTATATTCCTCTCTCAGAGGAAGTACATTTGAGATCCGTTGAATAGGTTTGGCATTGTTGAGTGCAATCCTTTGACTACTCCTTTGGAACAAAACTTAAAGCTCACATACATCGAAGGAAAATAATTTGAGGATGTAACAAAGTATAGACAACTCATAGGAAGTCTCATCTACCTGATTACTACAAGACCAAGCATTTCATTTGCTGTTGGAATCCTCTCTAGGTTTATGCAAAATCCTTGTGAGGGTCATTACTCTGCTGCAAAAACAGTTCTAAAGTACTTGAAGGGAACTTAAGACTTTGGAATCAAGTATACACAGGTGGGTGACTTCAGCTTGATTGGATGCTCTGATTAAGATTTCGATGGAGATAAAGAAACCAGGGTATCTACTTCAGGCTATGTTATGAGTCTTCGAATAGGAGCTATCTCTTGGAGGTCATGCAAATAATCAATTCTAGCAGATTCCACAACTAAGGCAGAATATGTGGCAACAACTGAAGCAACGAAGGAAATTGTGTGGCTTAGGAAAATTCTGGAAGATTTGCAGGAGAAACACGTGCATTCAACTCCTCTCTTGATTGACAACACTTCTACAATAATGTTGGCAAATAACCCAAAGTTCCATGATTGAATGAAGCACATCAATACAAAATACTATCTGATTTGACATCATGTGGAGGCCAAAACAATCCACCTAAGGAATTGTTCCAAAAATGAGCAGATTGCAGACATCTTCACCAAAGTGCTTGGAAGGGAAAAGTTTGAAAGATTCAAAATGATACTTGGACTCACCAACATCCATTCAGATTAAGGGGGGGAATGTTGACACCTAATCTTTCAGATTAGGAAATCCTATGTAAATATTCTAAATAGAGAAATAAAAAAAGTTGGAAGACAAAGAGACATTGGGAGATGAAACCCTCTCCTTGTATATATTCATATCCTCTTTTAATGCAAAACAACAATTTCATTCAAAGGTACTCGTAGCCTGACACAAAGTGTGTCATAATCATCATGTGTGTTAAACGAACCAAAACTATATGGATTATCTTATAACTATGTGGAATTTTTGAAGCAAGCATTCAAGCATGAAGAACAATATCAAAAATATAAAAGGCTTATAAAAAGGTCTATTATATCTGCACTTATGCAAGCCATAGGAGAGACATTAATAGGAGACAAATATTGAACATCCGAGCCCTTTCACGACTCTATAGCTTACAATATTCTTTTGAAGCATTCAAAGCTTCTTCAAATAGTGAAGAACACATATTCAAAGGCATTGTATACAAGGGATAATATACGTTTATCTCTGTGTGATCTGAAGTACTTTTATTAGTATGAAGTCCTAAGGATTCAATACAAGAGCAAAAGTTTGGTATTCAAGAATTATCATCCATGTGAGATATACAAAGTATAAAGAGATCACCTTGCTCAAGGAACCAAAAACTATGTGGATCATATCTAAAGGCATCCGAACATTCTACAGACACCCAAGTCATCTATAACTCCATACCACTGAGATATTTGTGTCATTAGTGGCAACATTCTTTGTGGCTTAAAAAGTCTGAACAAACAGTACAAAGACGTATGAGATACAACTTCATTGAAATCTTCTTTCTATTTCTGAAGTAGCTTTTGAGCTCTATTGTAATGTGAGTCTTTGAGATATAGATGTTTGTGGGAACTATTATCAGAGGAAACATCTAAACTTCTTATCCACTGTCAATGCAATTACAACTTAACGCCACATACATCTAAGACATAAAGGCGAGAAACGGCGTGAGGGAAGTTACTATACAATTTTCACCATCTCTGTTACACAATCAAGTATGGTAGCCATACCATCAACTCCTTACTTGTATATAAAGGAAGGATGAACTACACCATGAAGCCGACCTATCTAATACTGAGGTCTGAAAGTACTCCTTTGTAGACGATGTAAACCAAGACAAATGACAAAGCAAGCAACTCAACAAAAATTCTGTGGTTGGAGTCGAGGCACCTTTGAAAGTTGGGACATGACAATTGAAGATAAGTTGGAAGACTGGATCCTTGCAAGAAGAAGGTAAGGCTGTAAAAGGTATGTATAATTTTTGTGTACATTTCATGATCTATGTCGATGATCTTTTGAAAGATAGTAAAGGGTCTGCATAATTATAGATTAGAGATAGCGACATATTGTTAATATGTAGCACACCAAGTATTTCATTGGATATGAAAACTAGGTCTTGAGATCAAGAAATGAAATATATAAAAAGGCTTGTCGATAATGTCACTAGGTTTTTGTAGCTAATCCATTTGCATGCTTGTAGAATTTGCAATTCCTAACATGACAGACCGTGAAGACCTTGAAAAATCTAGGGTTTTTCTTCTAACTCTCTAGTGTGGTTGTAGATTTTGCAATGGAAAATCTTAATGACTGTGAAGAATCTAAGGTTTGTAGAACTTGTAGTTTGTAAGGTCTTTTAAATTTTGGCATTTAGGGTTATAAACTCTAGAAAAGAGCTTGAGTTAGGAAACTCTAGAGTAGAAATCCTAACTAACAATTTTTGTTGTAAAAAGAAAATCTATCCCTTGAGATTGACAGGATTGACATCATGCTGATGCGAGGACAAGGTTGATGAAAAGATCCAAGATTAACAGGGAGCTCACTCTCTTCAAAAGCGTAAGTATTCTATACCTACTTTCTTTAATTATTACTATTGTTATGCACTTTGCCTTTTGTTCTTTGATAGTCGTCTAACAAAGGTTGCAGGTCAAGACAAGATCTATCTATGCTTGAATAACAAAAGCAAGATTTGGAAGAATGTAGCAAAGCATGAAGACAAGAAGAAAGTAGCTTGAAGTATGCTTTAAAGGAAATGTCAAGGAAAGAAGTTTACTTATCTCAGCTAGAAATAGGAAGATGTCAGATCCTAGATGGATGCAATACTACTTGAAGGTTGGCAGAAAATCCGAAGAAGCTTGTGATCAAAAGAAGATGATAGTTCTAGGGCAGTTACCGTTAGTTAGAAGTTGAAGAGTTCTAATATAGTTGTATCAACAGCTGATTGGTTCGATCTAGGATGGCAATATTGATAAGATTACTATTGATTGGAAGTTGATATAATTTCTTGGAAGAGCATTAAAGCAAAACCCTCTTATGATGAGAGAAGATGTGAAGGCTTGTGCAATCAACGATGAAGAAGCTTGGCTCCATAAGGCGCTTTGTTGAACTCTTTGATGACAAGTTGGATTTTATATGATCATTGACAAAGAACCAAGAAGAGGTCTAAGTGTTTTATGATTTGAGAGTATGACGCATATGGGAGCCGAGAAGCTGCAACTAGATGTCCATGGAAGAACAAGTAATTGATGTATTGATATAGAATGAGACACGTTGAGGCTTGTGGTTATGTCTCATTGTTTGAGAGGGAGTGATGGTGGACACCATATTTTCCATGTGTGATGCACTGTGGTCAAGACTAACAACTGTAAGTCTAGTGAAGGCACTGGTAAGGAGAATGGAGGATTGCATAACCATATGGGACATACACTCCTTGATGAATGGTATTCAAGATAAGAATAGCCCCGAGGAGTGATACTTTTTGAGGATTGGAAATCCAAGATAGGAGTAGTCCTAAGGACCGATATTCTTTGAGGATGGAGTGATATCCAAGATAAGAATAGTTTTGTAAGGACATACTTGGTGAACTTGCTGATGGGGTATGTGCCTTGAGAGGCGATGGTGTCCAAATGTGTGCCTCCCAACATCGTGCTCTGATCTAGTGGAGAGATAGAGCTTGTCAGTTATGGCCTTGCTATTTTGTAATTGACAATGCTGGTTATGATGATGCTTCTCAATCCAAACTCTTCTTATGAGAATATTTAAATTTGAGAGTATCCTTGTATCTTGTTGTGTAATTATGAATACCTCCCTAGTTAAGAGAGTGTTGAAAAAATGTAACTAGGTTCGTTCTTCATAATTATCATTGTACTTGTATCAATATATATTTCATGTAAAAACAAAAAAACAAAAAAAAATTATTATTATTATTATTATTATTATTTTTTAGTCAAAGCATGTTCTTCATGCTTCTAAGGTTTATTGAGTCAATAAGAAAATTTGTCATGAGTCAAAGTCCCATTTGGACTATTTGTAAGAAAATATTTATTTTTGTTTTTATTTTGAGTCAAAAGAGTCAATTTTGTCACCATAAGACCAAGTCATCCCTCCAGATGGACAAGTCGGTCAACCTATAAATTGTGTCTCTTTATATCGTCGAACAACTGTTACATTGGCAACTGTAATCCACATTTTGGCAACCAATTTGATTTCTGTGCAAGAATGAAGAAGAAAATCAGCGAAGTCAAATGATAAAGAGAGCGAAGTCAAAGGAGAGAGAAATTCATGTTTTTTTGCCCTAATCTACATACACGTGTGAGTATCTTTTGTGGTTTTTCAGAACTGTTATAGGGCTGAAAGTTCAAGGACAAAAATTTTAGGGGCCGAGATTTCAGGGATTGGCTAGAATTGAGAGAGTTGACTAGCGTTTTCTTTTGTTGACCTATATTTGTTGGAAATCAATTGAAGGAGGGTTGACTTGGATCTCTATGGCAATTTTGGCCCTGGTCTTGGATATCTCACTTTGATTTGATTATATAAGAAGAGGATTTTCTTGGGTTTTCCCCCTTGTGGGGTTTTTCCCTAGCTTGGAGCTTAATTTCTTGTGTTCTTTGTTTCTTGTGATATTTATGTTTTGTATTTTGGTAATTGCTTGATGAAGAAGAACATACAATTTAATAAAAATCCAACAAACATTCACAAGTAATTATCAAGGAAGAGATATCTACCCTAATCATCATGCCTATTGTTTTCTCAACCCTTTTTTGTATATTTTGTTTTTCCTTTTATCCTACTTGTTCCCATTCTTTCTTCTTCCTCCTTTTATTGAAGGTTGTCCATCTAAGCTTTGAGAACAATGGTGTTCTTTTGGCTTATCATTCCATTTTTGGTTTTCATGGTGTCGTGGGGGATAGGCATGAAGGGAAGAAATAGAAGAAGAGGATAGTGGTCACACTCATAGTGTCTCAATGTATGATCATGAGGAAGGGTTTGAAGGAGAAGGGGATAAAGAGGGAAATGAAATGCAAGGGCGAAAAGGTTCATTGGCACCCTTGTGGGGATTTGTGACAATTTGAGGGGGGAAGAGGTGGTGGAACCTTTAAATTTATATGCCCTCACGATTGTCATGGTGGAAAACCTTATAGCTGTTCATATACTTGTGTGAGGAGGCATTTGTGTGGGGCAATGGAGACTGGTGATGATAAAGGTGCTAAAGGGTTCTCAATTTGCCCTAAGGTATCAATTGAACAAAGGAAAAAATACATCAAAATAAAGGGGGATGCACAAAAAAGACATAGTAACAAACAAAAACTACAGGGCGATGCGACCTCTAGGTTTGGACAACTTCATCTCCTCTTGGAACTTCTAGAACCTTTGAATCTAGAAGAATGATAACAAAATTTTCCTTAATATTGGTTGGACAGATGATGCGGATGCAAAAGTGTTGCGGTTTCTTGTGCTTTTGGTATACTGTTCAATGTGCTTTGCTCCCCCTACTAGCATGATATGGTTAAGGCCATCAATGAAGCCCCAAAATGATACAAGAGCCCCAACTCTGAGAAAGCTGAAATTTTGTTATTAGATATAGAAAAAGCAAAGATTCATATAGCTTTAACAACTTGACAGATGAGTGTGGGGATTGTGAGGAATCCATTATATCAGATGGTTGGACAAATGTTACAAACTAACATTTGATAAATGTTCCTGGTGTTTATGCTAGCAATGCAGTTTTTCTTGCAAGTCAAGACTCCTTAATCACACATCTTCTCAAAACATTGCAAATCTCCTATTGAAATCAATTAGTGATGTTGATCCTACTAATGTGGTTCAAGCAATCACTGATAAAGCAACAAATTGTAAGGGAGTAGGAAGAATCATTGAGCAAACTTATCCACACATCCTTTTGTTCGGGTGCTTGGTGCAACCATTGAACCTTTTGATGCATGATATTGTTAAACATAGAGAATGTGGTTGGATTTATCAACTACATAAGAGAGGAAGCAACCCATTAAATTTGTCATAGATCATACTAGGGTCAATATCTTTTATGGCACTTATTCCAAGTTGTAGTTGCTTAAGATTGCAAAAACTAGATTTGCAAGCTATTACCTCATCTTTAGGTGCCTGTTGAAGGTAAGACAAGCTTGGGTGTTATGGTGATGACTGATACATGGGATGCCATGAGCACTAATAAAGATGGTGCTAATGTAGTGAAAGACATTGTTTTTGATAGTCACTTTTGTAATGCTGCACACATTTTGTCAAAATTCCAATGAAGTAGATGTGTCAATTTTTTTTCATAGGATCAGATCATCAATCAACAATTTATTGAGTCATTGTAAACCTATTTTGCAAATTTTAATGTAAATGATGCTAGTAAGACTGTGTCTGTATGTAACAACCTAGGCAAACCTATTATTTTGGCAAAAATTTCATCCTAGGAGGTCTTTTGTCTCACTGACTCATTTGTGTTTCTAACAGAAAAGATTTTCCCTCTAGCCTCACCCTAAAGCTAGGGTGGAATTTTTCGTCAAAGTCTTAGGTAAGTTAGTGTCCTAGTCGAGTCTTATGTAAAAGTGATTTGGGAATAATTTAAGCTAATTGGCTAAATAATTTTATTAGAAATCACTTGGTCTACTATATCATATTGTGTCATAGAAGTCATAGTGTCCTACTTGAGTCCCTGTCATCTCCCGTCCTAAATTAATTTGGAACAAGACTAATTATTGCATTTGGGGGGCCAATTTTGGAGATAGTGAGGCCCATTCGATTTTTATTAGGAGATTAGACTTAGGAGAAGTTATTTTGTTGTGGTTAAATTAAACATGGGGACCACCCACACTAGGGAAATACACACTCCCTAGTTTGGTTTGCGCGGAGGTGGTTAAGTTTTGCATGGAGGTGGTTAAGTGAGGGCCCACGATGGAGGTAAAATTGGAGGGAAAAGTGTCCCACAAAATCTATATAAGGAAGACAACTCTTCTCATTTCATTCATCTTTTTGGTAATATCGATTTTTCTTTGGTCGCTCGAGTTGCTTAGCCGAGTCACTTGTTGTTTAGCATGAGTTATTCAAGTGAAGAGCTCATCCTTTCTTCGGGGGACTTCGAGTGCCACCTTAGGAAGATTATCTTTCATTTTTTTAGGAGGAGGATCTCAATGTGATTCCCGATTGCATCCATCTCTAGGTGGTGTGTATTACTAGAGGACGTAGTGAAGAGGAGGCCGAGTTTGCTTGTGGCTTCTTGTAGAGGAGTTTGGGTGAAGGATTTTTCTGAGAGGAGGCATAGGAGGATTGTTGGCATTTGGGAGAAGTTGTGGAGGTGGAGCAGTGTGCTACTTCACATGGGTGATTTTTGCACTTCCTAGGCCAACACAGAGGCAGCACTGGGTGTTCACGTGGAAGGTAGACTATTAGTCTTTGATGCTGAACTTTACCGTGGTGGTTAAGGGAAATATTTGGAGAAGTGATTGCTGCATTTTCATGAGATTGGAGGAGGATTTCTTTGGGGTTTATTGCAGGCCGTTTTCTGGAGTAGCTTGGAGAGTGTGGGGCATATTGGAGGTCGATTTTGAAAGTTCAAAATCCGGCCAAACCATTTCTGGGTTTTCGACATGGATCCCAAATATAAAGTTTTATAATTTTCTGAGCATTGGAGGTGGGGTTTTCAGTCATATCTTTGCAGCAGACAATGCAAAATTGTTGGGGATTGCGTAGGGCATATTGGAGGTCGAATTTGGGAGGGTTTTTCAGGGTTTTTGACAAGTATCCCTGATATAAAGTTTCAGCATTTTCTAAGCACCAGAGCCGGGGTTTCTTGCAGTTCCTTTCCAACCTGCAGTGCAGTTTGTGGGGACAACGCAGAGCATTAGAGGAGCAGTCATTTCTAGCTTTGAGATTATTGTTCTATCACTTGGGTCATGTCAAACTTTCCCTTGAGGCAAGCCCAGGTGCATTTCTCCATATTATTGTACTTGCTCCATTTCATTAATAAAATGGCTCAGGTAGTTTTTACTTTGGAGTTTTAATAAGCATTTGTTGATTGTTTTTATTTCTAGTGTCACAAATTGATTTTATTTTGCATATCATTGTTCATTTAAGTTTGGAACATTACTTAGTAAGACCGTGTTTGTATGTAACAACTTAGGTAAGCCTATTATTTTGGCAAAAATTTCATCGTAGGAGGTCTTTCGTCTCACTAACTCATTTGTGTTTCTAAATACGGATGGTTGACAAAGTTTTTCCCTCCACCTTCACTCCAAAGCTAGGGTGGAATTCTGCGTCAAAGTCTTAGGTAAGTTCTAGTGTCCTAGTCGAGTCTTATGTAAAAGTGATTGGGGAATAATTTAAGCTAATTGGCTAAATTTATTTATTACAAATCACTTGGTCTACTAGATCATATTGTGTCATAGAATCGGGTATGTAATTTGAGGGTCTATACCGAATGGGTGTTCCCTCTTTGAGGGTTGAAAATGTAATTATTTTATGTTAAAAATATTTTAGTACACGATACCTCATACTTAGACGCCATGGCTAAAATATTAGAGGGTGGAAAAATTATTAATTCCCTCAAGTGTCAATTAATTAAATTTTCTGGCAAAGAATAAATTAAAATCCTAAGCCAGATATTTAATTAATTAGAGTCAAAATTAAATGTCTAGAGAAATTAAATTCTCGAAGTGGAAAAATTCGTGGGTTTCGAAAGAATTAATTTTTGGAGGTCCTCCACCAAGGGAATATTGAAAATTACAAGAAAAATTGGACCCTTGGACCTTGTGGTTAAGTTAAAGTCAATTTTATGAGGAAATTAGCTCAAAATAATTAATTTTGAGCTAATAAAAAATGGGTTAAATGAGAAATTCGAAAATTCCTCAAAAAGAATGATTTCAACGACAAAGATTAAAAGTTGATCAAGGATTTATCGAGGACCGAGATTATTTTGACGAGGATCAAGCCAACTAGCTGTTATTTTTCCACTTGAAAGATTTATTTATAAACTAGGAGTCATTTGAGTCTCAAGCCATTTGATTTTTAGCTAATATAACTCTATGAAGCTGATTTAAAGCTATTGCCCCGCTGGGAACGTTTTGAATAATCATAATAATGACTTTGGGGTGCCGTTCATGGTGTCTTTAATCTATTGATTTGTGGTATGTGTTGGATATGTGCATTCCTATATTGTGCTTTATAATTTTTATTGAATTGTTGTTTCATTGTAGGTGATAGGAACATTCTATTGGTAAGATGTGGGCTTATCTTAGGTGTTCCGATTCACTATGTGTTTTAATGGTTTATCTTTAAGAAAATATAGTGTTTGTAGGTTCCCCAACGCTTACTCTCCAAGTTCACGAGCTGTGGGCATAGACTGACTATATTTGGACCTTGAATATTTTTATGGTTTTCTAACTTCGCTAAGGCTGTGGTTTGACTTTTATCTTTCGAAATACATTTAGCCATTTATCAAAGAATTTACAAAAAAATATTTCTCAAAATTTCTCTAAGCCTTGTACAAATGTATATTCTGTAAATATATTTGTAATTTTTTTTTTGTAAATAATTTATTTTCTAACATTTGTTTTGTAGCTTGGGTTTGGGTTTTTTTTGAAATTATTTTGATATTTTGTACATAGTGGGGTTTTGGGCTTTTGTAATTTTATTTGTTCAGGAAAGTTTCAAGCTAGATCTGAAGAATTTCAAGGGTTTCAATCCTTGGAATATTTTTGTGAGGGCTTCTAGAGGTGGATCTAGGCCTAGGAAGGCAGGATCCACCACTTACTTCCCCTTCAATTTCAGCGTCCAAGCTTTTGCCAGCCTTGTCGTAAAATTTTATGGTGATTCAGAGATCTGAAGTGAAGGTTCAATTTTTTTGGAGGGTTTTAGGGATTTTTTGGGCCTCATAGCCCTAGCCATAGAGCCTCCATATCTTGCCATCAGCCTCAGGAGCTTTCTTCCCTTTGGCCGTAGGCCCTTAGGGTGGTTTCTTACCTTGGCCGTGGGCCTCCTTCCATCCTGCAGGCCTAAAGGCCTTTTTCCTTGCCTCCTCTGCCCTTGGCCTGTCCTTTTCTCCCATTTTTCCTAGCAGTTTCCCTCCTTTCCCCTCGGCTCCCTCTTTTTCTTCCTCCTTTCCCCTCTGCTGGCCTCCTTTCCCTCTTCCTTGGCAACCCTCCTCTAGGCCTGTTGTGGCCCTAAAAACCCTTTGCCTTGCCTCCTTTCCTCACGACTGACCGTCATGCGCCTTCTCCTTTCCTCCGCTAAGCTTTTCATCCATCTCTAGCCTCTCTTTCCCTTCTGCTGCCTCACAACATTCCTGCAAACCCTTGACGTCGCCATCTCTCGGCTTTACTGTGAGCTTGAACAACCCTCTCTCCATCTGCTGTGAGTCTCCTTGCCCTATCACAACCCTTTGAGGCCTCTTTTCTCCCATCCATGACCTTCTAATGCCTCCATCCTTCCATCTCTGCTTTGTTACACCTCTCTTCAGTTATTGACGAGGTTATTGCCCATTTCCGGGCTAATTTATTGGTGATTTGCAGCAGTGTTCAAGAAATTTGTCATATGCTAACATTGGTGAGTGTAGGCAGCCTAACCACTGGAAGAAATTTGGCAAAAGGGCCCAAAGAACTCATTGGTTTGCTCCTCTAACCCCCATGTCTCACATTTGCAGCGTCTGAATATTACATAGCAGTGGTAAGGTTGTTTATGAAATTGGGCATGCAATGTTGACTGTTATAAAAGGGTCTGATCATAACGTATTAGTGCCATCATAAATAATTTATGAGCTCATCTAGCATTTTGCTTCCTTGATATAGGGCCTGCATTTTATGATTGATGTAGTGATTGGTTTAGGGTTGCTGTCTAGCTTCTGATTGACTACCATCATTTATATTTCTCGCATTAAATTTATTAACATTCCTCACTCTTTGAATTTAGATGAAGTGCTCTCATTTAAATTATTAGAATAATACTATTTAGTGTTTAATGCTCATTCTAATTAGCTGTTGCTATTTTTATCCTTTTAGCAGTTTCTTAGATGAAACTGACTGTTTCTATTTCCTAATAGAAACTTGATGTTTCTATTACTGTAAATATCTCTGTATTATTATTGAGCTTCATTTTTGCTCATCAACTCAATTAATTCATTGGAAATCCATATGCGTGTTTCGCACTGTTTTATGGTATCAGAGCAAGGTTTATTTATTTTTTTTCGAAATTAGGAGTCCGAAATTTTTTTTTTGAATTTTTTTTTTTTATTTATTTTTTTTTTTATTTATTATTTTATTTTATTTTTTTATTTTATTTTTTTTTTCTTTTTCTGAGGCAAAGGCAGCGAAAGGTAGAAGGCTTTGGTTTGATCTGTCACTTCCGTGAGCTCATCTAAGCTCCACTACTAGTCCACCCAGAACCGGAGGCCCGAGCGCTTTCTACCCACGAAAGGATCTATCGCTGAATGGCCATCGTATTGCCCTTTGAAAAGCTGATTGACTAGGTCGAGGATTATCGGTTTTTGACGCGCAAGTAATAGACGTCCATTCAAGCACAATCGACGTCCAACATTACCGTAATTTTTGTTCCCTCTCCCAACGATACCAGTCCACGTAGGCACGTACGACGTTTATCATCCTACAGTTTCTTTGTGCCTTCTGCGGAAGAAGAAGGACACCTGTTCGTCAAGAGTTCGGTGCCATTTTTGGTGGGTTCACGTCTTTCTTTCGATGACCGTGAGAAAGTCGATGCCTTCCTCTGCTATCCGCCATTGCTGAGCCACTACAAACAATTTGGCCGCGTTTTTTTTCGCAGTACAGCTTGAGTTACATTTTTTTTTTTCCCGTGTGCCTAACACGGCTACTCCCTAGCGTGCGACTGTTCTTTAGGTGTCTCATTTCTTCACGTGCAGATTTTTTTTTCTTACCCATTGTGTTGACAAGAGGACTGCGGCACATAGCATTCAATTATTCGTTGATTTGCGTGATTATCCATTATTTCCTGGGCAACGTATTTCACGGTTATGTGAAAGAAAGGATTTGGTCGGTGAATCATGCATACCTTTTTGACTGAGAAGGGAGTTTTTAGTGAGAATCTCTGTCAATTGACAGATTTTTTTTGTGTGACTCGTTTGTCGAAATTTTTTTACAATTACAGATTTGATGTGGGTTTTGTAATAACCCAACCAGGTAGTTGTCAGAATTTTCTGATTTGAATTTTGTCTTTAGCAACGGTCAATTTTTGTTCAAATCAACCGGCATCTGCATTAAAATCTGTGCCAGACTCCTTGTTGTTCTCTGTGTTTTTGGAAACTTGCAGATGACCTCTCTAACCAATCTGATGTTGGAAGGCAGTCAACGCTTTAATGGCACCAATTATAACATTTGGAAACAGAGAATGTTGACTATTTTTGAATACAGGCGTCTTGACCAGCTCGTTCTAAACAAAGAGCTTCGTCCTGGTACAACTGGTACCGATCAAGATAAATTTGATGATCGAAATCGAGAGGCTGTTATACTTCTCAAACTTTCTGTGACTGATGATCAGTTATAGCAGATTCCTTCCGGCAAGACAGTTGCCGAAATTTGGCAACAGTTGAAGGAATTGCATGAGACATCTGACAAGAGCAGAGCTTTCTTTCTCAAGAATCAGTTGTTCTCCATCATGATGGACGAACATATGTCTTTACAGGAACATCTTAACAGGATTAAAGACATTCGAGATCAGCTCAAAGCCATTGGTCGGACCATGGAGGAAGAAGATATGGTAGTCATCACTCTGAAAAGTCTACCGAAATCTTATGAACACTTCATAGAAACACTCAACATTACCACCACAAATGTTGATCTGAAGTTTCCAGAGTTATGCACCAAACTCCTGCAGCAGGATCGTTGGAAACAACAGTTTGGTAGTGGTGCTTCATTAGCCTCCTCAGAAAAAGCTTTTGCTGCCCAATATCAGTCCTCTCAGTCCTTTTAGAAAAAGGTTCTTCTCAGCCTTTTGATCCTGCTAGGAAGAAAAGTGTGCAGTGTAATTACTGTCACAAGTTCGGCCACATGAAGAAAGATTGCCGACAGAGGCTTGCTTCTGAACAGAAGAAACAGGGAGGGCCCCATCAGAGAGCGAATGTTGCAGAACATTCCGAGTAGACAGAATCTGCCTTTTACGCCTTTATGGCTAAAAGGTCTTCATAGCATGTCTCGTCTTTTGCCTGGTACACTGACTCTGGTGCATCACGCCATTTCTCTCACAGGCGTGACTGGTTTATTGACTTCTCACCTTTCACTGATTCTGTGGTATTCGGCGGAGGTGAAAAATACACAGTGGTTGGCAAAGGTACAATTCAGGTCTAGTCTGGTGGGCGCACATTCATCTTCCTAAATGTGTACTATGTTCCTGGTATGGAAATGAATCTGCTATCTGTCAGCTAGATTACGAGGAACTCTCCTCAGCTTGATGTAGTGTTCAGTGCGCACAAGAGCTCTATTATTGACAGGGAGACTAGTCTTACAGTTGCTGTTGGCCTAGAAGATCATGGTCTATACAGGCTTCTTGACACTGGTGATTCTCTAGAAGTAGCTCTAGCAGCTCGTGTTTCTGCCATCAACACTTTGTGGCATCAGCGATATAGGCATCTAAACATGCAGTATCTCTCTCAGCGTTCTCGAGAGGGACTTGTGTCAGGGTTACCTGATATTCAGACTCAACAGTTGGGCGTATGCGGCACCTGTCAAGCTGGCAAGCAACATTGGTCTTCATTCAAGGATGGAGAATCTTGGCGCGCATCTAAGGTACTCCAGTTAATTCATGCTGATATTTGTGGTCCTATG
>APFE030527906.1:143639-158392 GCA_000404065.3 Pinus taeda
TGAATATACTTTGATAGAGAGGATAGAAAAGAACGAGACATGAATATGCTTCGATAGAGAGCAACATAGGCTTTAGCAAGATTGTTGGACATGACCAATAATTTTCGATAAAACGTTCCTTCGAGTTCCTCCCGGCACTATATTTGAATATCAATTAAATAATAATTTAATTAATTTTTAAATCAATTTTTATTACAAAGTAGCTTTATGTGAGACAATTGCCTTTTAATATTTAAAACTATAATTAGTAATACCATCAAAGTATATAAAAAAGATCTGATACGATATGTATGGTTTTTTTTGGGTTCCTGGTAATTATGGGTGGTATATTAAATATATATATATATTTTTTTTTCATATTTTTGTATTTGAAAAGTATTTTTACCTAATATAAGAAAATAACCTTAAAAGAAAATATAAATGTTCAGAAGAAAAAAGATTCCCAAATAAATTAAAATTTCTCAATCAAAGTATCAACAGTACTTATACTGATTTTTTAATGTTTTTTTTTTTTTTTTTTTTTCCAATTTTATTAATGGTTAATGAAATAAATAAAAAAATATATAGAAAATTATTTTATTAATGTTTTAACACCCAGTTATAAATAAATTTTCCTTATTTTAAAATTTATTGTACCAAAACCATTTTATAATTATAATTTTCTTATTTAAAAATTTATTATACCAAACAAATATTAATTTTTAATTTTCTTATTTAAAATTTATTATAACCAAACAATTTTAATGTTATTTTTTCTTATTTTAAAATGGTTAAGAATAAATCTTGTTCTTATTTTAAAATGGTTAAAAATAAACCTTGTTTATTATACCAAGTAATTTTTTTAGATTTTAATATTCTTAAAGGTTATTTCTGGATATTGCTAATAACACCCATAGCATCATAAACCTACTCATAAAATGATACATCATAAACCTACTGATAATATGATAAATCTGGTCTATTATTTTTTATTTTCAAATTTAAATTTTAATAATTTAAAGTATACATCATAAACCTACTCATAATATGATAAATTTTGGTCTATTATACTATATATAATATATATAGTATATATATGATATATATATATTATTTTTCTTAATTAAATTTTGATATGAGGGATATTGCTTAATAAACTCTAACATCAAAAATTCTACTCATAAATATAAATTGGTTTATCTATTCTTATTTAAAATACAATAAAATAAATTAATTATAATTTGAAAGGTTATTTTTTGTAATGATATTGCTCTACACCTAACATCATAAACCTATTCATAATAGTGATAAATCTGCGTCTAATATTATTCTTATTAATATTTTTTATTTTATTTTTATTAATTTTAATAAATTTAAGGTGATTTTTATTTACATTTAAAATTTTGATATCTTTTGGATATAAGCTATATATATATATATATATATAAATTATTTCAAAACAATTTTCAATGTATTTTTTTAACTTAAAAAGATAAAAATTATAAAAATAACAATTTGTATTGTATTTAAATTTGAAAAAAAAAATAACAATTTAATTTGAAAAAATATAATTGGAAAACAAACTAGAATTAACAATTATTAAAAAAGTTGAAAACAACAACAATAATAAAATATTATAATTGTTAAACACCAATTAAACATAGAATTGATATATAAGACCCTTGAAGTTGTTTGTACCATTCCATCACCACATTATATCTTTAGTTAGTTTTTCCACATTACTTTTCTCAAGAGTTTATTATGTAATTTTATCAAATTGAATCTAGATGGAGAAGATGACTATTTTACACAACCACTCAAAAGAAACACAAAATAAAAATAAAAAGAAAAAATTAAAAGATACATAAAATACAAAAACACAATTAAATAACTTTTAAATTAAAAATGCATTAATGAATTAAACGTGTTAATTCTAAATGCCTTGTTTTAAATGCATTATGATTTGTAGACTATTCAAAATAACGAAAAACAAAATTAGCTAAAATTTGGTAAAAGTTATTTTGGAATGAAATTTTAAAAATTAGCTTTGATATTGAACAATTAAATTGGAGGAAAGGTATTGGGGTGTGTTCTATCTATTTTTGCGTAACAACCAATTCAACAATTCAAAACTGCAATTTTGATTAAAATATTTTTTTGTTAACTTGTAAATTTGAAAATTTTGAAAATGTAGAATGTTTGTCCTTTATCAATTTAAATTCCCTTTAGTAGCGTTGATGTGGTGTCCATGAAACATGAGAAACAATGTCATGTTATTGATTTATTTTTAATTTGTAAGTAGCCAAGTGACTCACTTTACACTTTACCAGGTGGTGTGATGTTATCTTTATTTCCATATTATCCACATATGGAAACGAAAAATAAAATATTAAAGTTAGGGTATGGCATGGGATGGACACACAGTGATGTAGACACTATTATTTCGGTTAATTTTAATCTCTAAAAAGAAAATGGTAATTTAATGAATAAAAGTGAAATTACAATTTTCAGATGCTATATTAATATTGCTAGTTACATTAAGGAAATCTCGATTCCAAATTATTACAAAAGCATGTTGGGTGTGGAGCTTGATTATCTTATGTATTCAAAGGTATCGCCGCATTGGACCCTAGTTCGTACGTTGCCGCTTGTAAAAGATTCGTTGCAAGGGGGTCTGAGGGGGACGGCTGCGACCTTTGAAAGCCCCCCTTGGCGGGGGGATCGGGGGCAGCGCCCCCGAAGCTAAGAATAGATGTAAAATTGCCTTGTAAAATGTTGTAATTTTGTAGTCAATCTGGGCCGTTCATTAGGCGGAGATATGACGGTAGAAGTTATGTTTAATTTAGGGTTTTTTGCCCTAGAAGGCAACCCCTCACTATATATGAGGGATTTGTATGACGTCTATGTAGATCTGTATTCCGAGTGATGAAGAGAGAGGAGATTGAGAGTGAAGAGGGAATTACAATGGATCTGCTATAGGTTGTATCTCTTCAGTTTGTTGGATAATATAAAAAGAAGCACTGGCTGTTTCTCCATGGACGTAGTCCAAACTGGGTGAACCATGTATATCTATGTCTATTTTGTTTTATGCGTTTTCTGTGTTTATATTTCTGCAATATTTTATGTGTTCCATTGCTCTGTAATATATAATTTTCTAACAATTGGTACCAGAGTTGAAGGTCTATTTGGCTGATAAACGCACAGGAGAGATAGGTACCTGGTTCGAGTTGAACCAATGAAGGAAGATGGTAGGTTTAGGGTCGAAAATTTAATGGCCAAAACTATCAGCTGTGGAAGATGCAGATGGAAGATTATTTGTACCAGAGAGATCTGTACCAACCATTGAGCAGAAAGACAAAGAAGCCGACGAGTATGACAGACACAAAATGGGATATTCTCGACAGAAAAGCACTTGGAACAATATGACTGTGCCTAGCGGTGCCAATAGCGTTTAATATTTCAAAGGAAACAACAATAGAGGGTTTAATGTCGACATTGGCCAAACTATATGAAAAACACTCAACCTCAAATAAGGTATTTCTTATGAAACATTTATTTAATATGAAGATGTTAGAAGGTGGATTTGTCGCTGATCACTTAAATGAGTTTAATACAGTTACTAGTCAGTTAAGTTCTGTAGGGGTAAATTTTGATGATGAAGTTAGGGCTTTGTTATTTTTGTGCTCATTGCCAGAAAGTTAGAATGGTTTAGTTATGGCCATTAGTAACTCTGCCTCTGGATCTAGTACTTTAAAATTTGATGATGTTGTCGGTGCAATCCTTAGCGAGGAAATGCAACGAAAAAGCTCCGGTGAGACATCAGATATTGCTTTGACTGTAGAGACTAGGGGAAGAAAAATGGAAAGAGGAAAGAGCCCTGGATATCGCAGTAAGTCAAGAAAAGGAAAATCCAAGTCCAGATCAGGGATAGTGTGTTGGAAATGCGGGAAAAAAGGACACCTGAAGAAAGATTGCAAGTCTCGAAAGGGAAAAGAAGGAAACGCGCAACAAGAAAATAATCATGAAGCGAATGTAACAGGTGATGTGTTGCAAGATGCTTTGATTATTTCATTAGAAAATATTATTGATGCTTGGGTGGTGGATTTAGGGGCCTCATTTTATGCCACACCTGATAGGAAACATTTTTATGATTATGTTCAAGGAAATTTTGGACAGGTTCGATTGGTTGATGATAAACCCTGTAAAATCATTGGAATGGGTACAATTTTCATAAAACAACAAAATTGAAATCAGTGGCTATTGAAGGAGGTAAGACATGTTCTAGATTTGAAGAAAAATTTGATTTCAACAGGCAAGTTGGGAGGTGAAGATTACATAATTGCTTTCACATATAAAACCTAGAAGGTCACTAAAGGATCCCTGGTAATAGCGAAAGGAGGAAAGGATGGAACATTGTATTTATGCAATGGTATTTCTAATTCTGTTAATGCTTTAACCTGTACAGGAGAAGATACGACATTGTGGCATCATAAGCTCGGGCACATGAGTGAGAAGGGGATGCGGATTCTTCACTCAAGAAATTTGTTGCCAGGTTTGAAGCATGTTGATTTAAAATTCTGTGAGAATTGTGTTTATGGAAAACAGAAGAGAGTCAGATTCCTTAGAGTTGGGAAAGAAAAGAAGAGCAAAAAATTAGAGCGTGTGCATACAAATGTATGGGGACCTGTTCAGGGATCATCTCTTGGTGGCTCTCGTTATTATGTGTTAGAAAATTATATATTACAGAACAATGGAACACATAAACTATTGCAGAAATATAAACACAGAAAACACATAAAACAAGAGAGACACAAATATACGTGGTTCACCCAGTTTGGGCTATGTCCACCCCGAATAGCCAATCCTTCCTTTCTATTAACCAACAAAATGAAGAGACATAACCTACAACAAATCCGCTGTAATATCCTCTGTTTTCTCTCACGGTCTCACCTCTTTGCTTCTCGCTCAGAGAATACACATCTATTACACAGCCTCAAATACAATGCCCTCATACAAAGAGAGGGGTTGCCTTCTAGGGCAAAAAAACCCTAAACAAAACATAAGTTCTACTGTCAGATCATCTGGCTAATGAACGGTCCAGATTGACTAGAAATTACCATACTTTTATAAGGCAATTTTACATCTGTTTTTAGATTCAGAGGCATAGCCCCCGAAACCCCCGCCCGAGGATCGCTGGCCCCCAGACCCCCCAGCCGGGGGGGATCGGCCCCCCCCGAACCCTCGCAGGGGGGACAAATCCCCCCTGCACCCCCCGCGTGGAGGGGTGTACAAACTTCCTGGGGTATACATCCGGCTGAAACAAAGACCTCTAAGCAATCATGCTCCATACTCAACATTATGTTACTTTTATTGATGATGCAACCAAAAAAACCTGAATTTATTGTATTCGAAATAAATATGATGTATTTGATACTTTCAAGAAATTGAAAAATTTGGTTGAAAATGAGACAGGAAAAAGGTTGAAGTGTCTCAGATCAGACAATGGAGGTGAATATTGTAGCAAAGAGTTTGATAGGTACTTTTCAGAGAATGGAATTCGTAGAGAGAAGACAGTTCCAAGAACACCACAAGAAAATGGTGTGTCAGAAAGGATGAATAAGACAATCATGGAACGTGCAAGGTGCATGAGATTGCATGCAGGATTGCCTTTACATGCAGATGCTGTAGATACTGTTGTTTATCTAATAAACAGAGGGCCTTCAAGTTCCTTGGATGGTGGTATTCCAGAGGAGGCATGGACAGGTAAAAAGGTAAACTACTCTTTTTAAAGACTTTTGGTTGTGAAGCTTGTCCACATTAATAAAAGAAAATAGAACAAATCTGAGGCAAATCAATAAATGTAACCTTTATTGGATATGGTGTTAATGATTTTGGTTATCGCTTTTATGATTATGAAAAACACAAAATCATTAGGAGCAGAGATGTCATATTCAATGAAAAGATTTTGTATAAGGATCAGCTGCAGGGAAAGAAACAGGAAAAAGAAAACATAGAATACATAGTGCTTGACAAGATCACAGGAAAAGTGATGGTGCCTGAAAGTCATAATGATCAACAGCCAGAACAATGACCACAACAACAAAAAACACCTCAAACACCTGAAAATGGTGTTAGAAGATCTACCAGGATAAGTAGACCCCCTGAACGATACTCTCCTTCATTATATTATGTATTGTTGTCTGATTCTGGTGAACCAGAATGTTATGAAGAAGCAGTGTAGGTAGAAACCGGGAAGAAGTGGGAGCAAGCCATGAAAGAAGAGATGGACTCCTTAGCACATAACTAGACTTAGGACTTAGTCAGGTTGCCTGTAGGTAAAACAACATTGCAGAATAAATGGGTTTACAAGTTGAAGGAAGAAGATGGAGGTAGAAAAAGGTATAAAGCTAGACTTGTGGTGAAAGGGTTTGCACAGGAAAATGGTATAGACTTTGATGAGATACTTTCTCCTTTTGTTAAAATGACTTCAATCAATACTATTTTAAGTCTAGTAGCAGCTTAAGATTTTGCATCTTGAGCAGTTAGATGTAAAGGCAACCTTTCTCCATGGGGATTTGGAGGAAGAGATATATATGTAGCAGCCACAAGGATATGAGGTAAAAGGGAAGGAGAAACTAGTGTGCAGGTTGAAGAAAAATTACATGGCTTAAAAACAGGCTCCAAGGCAGTGGTATCTAAAATTTGACAGGTTTATGTCTGAACAAGGTTATACTAGATGTCATTTTGATCATTGTGTTTATCTCATAAGGCAAAATGATGGCAGCTATATTATATTGTTATTGTATGTAGATGGCATGCTTGTTGCAGGTTCTAACATGTAGGAAATAAATGTGCTCAAAATAAAATTGGCAAACTCATTTGCAATGAAGGATTTGGGTGTTGCAAAACAAATCCTTGATATGAGATTAACTAGAGACAGGAAGAATCACAAATTAACGTTGTCTCAAAGTGAGTACATAGAAAAGGTGTTGAAAAGGTTTACTATGCAGAATGCAAAACCAGTTAGTATACCTTTGGCTAGGCATTTCAAATTAAGTAAGGAGGAGTGTCCCAAGACTCAGGAAGAAATGTCTCATATGTCTAAAGTTCCATATGCATCAGTAGTTGGAAGCTTAATGTATGCAATGGTCTGCACAAGGCTTGATATTGCACATGCAGTGGGAGTTGTACGAAGGTACATGAAAAATCCAGGAAAAGGACATTGGATGGCGGTGAAGTGGATTCTCAGGTATTTGAGAGGTACCACAAATTAAGTATTATGCTTTGGTGGTTCAAACATTGTTCTACAAGGATATGTTGATGAAGATACGACGGGTGATAGAGATAACAGGAGAAGCACAACAGGGTATGTATTTTTAGTAGGTGGAACAACTGTTAGTTGGGTCTCAAGTGTTGTTGCACTCTCAACAATAGAAGCAGAGTATGTTGCTGCTACAGAGACTAGTAAAGAAATGGTTTGGTTACAAAGGTTTATGGATGAATTGGGTAAGAAGCAAGAGTTGGGAAGGTTATAGCGTGATAGCCAGAGTGCCATACATCTTGCAAAGAACTCTGCATTTCATTCCAAGACTAAACATGTACAACTCAAGTACCATTTCATATGGTCAGCGTTGGAAGATGGATAGTTGAAGCTGGAAAAGATAGCCAGAATCTTGCAGATATGTTAACAAAAGTTGTAACCAGGGAGAAACTGAGAATTTGCTCATTTCAATTGGTCTTCAAGTATGATGAAGATGAGAAATTGCTAGGTCCAAAGTGGAGTCATTGTCCAACAAATGAAGCAGCAGTCGAGTTGCTATAATCAGTCTCCAAGTGGGAGATTGTTGGGTGTGTACCCTGATTATCTTCTGTATTCAAAGGTATCACCGCATTGGACCCGAGTTCATAATGGGCCGCCCGTAAAAAATTCGCTGCAGGGAGGGTTCAGTGGGGGCGGTTGCGACCTTTGGGAGCCCCACCTCGGCGGGGGGATCAGGTGCAACGCCCCCGAAGCTAAGAATAGATGTAAAATTTCCTTGTAAAATGTTGTAATTTCGTAGTCAATCTATGCCATTCATTAGGCAGAGATCTTATAGTAGAAGTTATGTTTAATTTAGGGTTTTATGCCCTAGAAGGCAACCCCTCGCGATATATGAGGGAATTATATTGCATCTATGTAGATCTGTATTATTAGTGATGAAGAGAGAGGAGATTGAGAGTGAAGAGGGAATTACAACGGATTTGCTATAGGTTGTATCTCTTTAGTTTGCTGGATAATATAAAAATAAGGACTGGCTGTTTCTCCGTGGACGTAGCCCAAACTGGGTGAACCACATATTTCTTTGTCTCTCTTGTTTTATGCGTTTTCTGTGTTTATATTTCTACAATATTTTATGTGTTCCATTGCTCTGTAATATATAATTTTCTAACAAAGCCTTGCTTTTATATAATTATATCCAAAATATTTCATAATCTCTACAATGTAGTGGAGATAAGATGCGAGAGTTGCGGGGGGAGGGGTTGGGGGTTCTTCATAGACTTGGGAGGAAATAAGGAGTTAACTTTTTATTTGGATCTTGGAAATGTGGTGAACATTGAATTAGAGGCATTGACACTTTTCAAGAATTAATGTTGATGAAAACCATAGGAATTAGACAATGTATAATGTTTGTGGACTCAATTGTAGTTCCTTGACATGTCTTATAAAGCAATCACAACTGTACTATAACATAACCCCATAATATCTCAGTTTAAGAAGAATTATACAAATATCGCAAGAGCTAATTGTAGTTTGAGTCAAAGGTTAAGCTATTTCATGTTTTAAGACACCATGATTCTCTTTTAGGTCAACAAGAGAATTATACAAAGATCACAAGAGCTAATTGAAGTTTGAGTCACAGATTAAGTTATTTCGTGTTTTAAGACACCATGATTCTCTTGTAGGTCAAAAAGTTAATGAAGTAGTGGCTCTTGGTGTGGGAACATTAAGAGTAAAAGGGATATCCTTTTACCTCTTACATCTCATGAATTTAAACTTAACAATAATAATTTACCTCATTCATAGTTATGTGTTCAAGGCAAGTGGACAAGTGGCATGGCACCCAAGGGGAGATGGGATAGATCATAACTCTCAAAAGAGTGATAATACTCATTTCAAGATCATTAAGTATATTGAAGATTCGGGACACCCAAGAGGAGATGGGATAGATCATAACTACCAAATGAGTGAATACTCTCATTCCAAACATTGGAGTCATGGATCATTAAGAATATGGAAGGGATGGGAAGGGTGATTGAATGTGGTTTTAGTTGATTATTTAGATGTCGATCCTTCATTCTTCTTGCCCACTTTGTTTGTGTTGGTATAGGGAAACATTAAATCATCGAGTTAAACCCTCATCAAAGTGTCTAGAGTCCAAATTTGGGAGGATAGAGTGGCTTTCCATAGTGTCTTGAGTAGTGTGGGTGGAGGGATGTTGAGTAGCAGTTGTAATTTAGATCTATGTATGTGTTTCAAGATATTAGACTTAAGCATGATGGTTAAGAGGAATTCTCACTAGATATTAGAGGTTCATGTTGTCTTGGTTTTGTTGGTTTGGAAGTGAGACATGTGGCATGACAATTGGGAATACAAATTCCCTTGAGAAGCTCAACAAAATAATAGGCATGTAATTGGAAACTCCTTGTAATTTGAAAGGAACATAGAAAACGTGGTCTTTAAAGCATTCATGGAGAAGCAAAGTAGAAAAAACAAAGTTTTGGGGCCAATACATTGGGTTGGATGCTTCTTTAGTTATTATTGGGCCTCACTTGATGCCCCAATTGGGATAGGTTATCAAAACTATAATCAACTAATCTATTATAGTATCATCCTTGAAATGCGGGGACATACCTAAAGGGTTTCCCTAGGATGTGTATTCCATTAAAAATAATGATGGATGAGAAGAAAATAATGTCGAGATTCAAGTAGTGAGGGGCATTACAACCGATGTGGTAAATGCATGGAGGAAACCACAGTGCAAAAAAAAATGTATTTTGGGAGGTGCTATGGAAATCAACATAATTTATAGTGTGCATTTTCCTATGCTAGTGTCCAATTGGAAACCCTGAGTGGCGATGATGAGGCTTCCCTTAGATAGTTTGGAATGATTCGAAATTCTTATTGCTCTTAAATCAATTCATTAGATAGTATTCCTAAAAGGATTTGAAAAATAATTTCAATTTCCAAGGAACAACTTAGAAAATAGGTAGATATTTCGAATTTTTATTACCATTAAAAACAATGTTGAAAACAATGTTATCTTTTTGTTTTATATTGACACAACACAATTTTAACCACAACTAATCTTTAGTACAAAACCTATGTTAGAAAAATCTATATAATGTTTCCCTTATGAAATACATAATTTGTATCCAATTCTTTCCCTTTTGCATAATCAACATTTTTCAAAATAAACAATCCAAAATGTACATCATAACCAACTATAATGTCACTTGTATTTATATTTAAATCATATATCCATTTAATACAACTATACAATGTCATGGAAATTAAAATTATGTTGGAGAAATTAAAAAATTCTTGCTTACACCTGGTTGATATGTCATGGCATGTTTATAAGAAGTCTTACTTTTGATACTCCATTTTCTATCATAACTCTTTTTCATGAAAGACATGATGGTATAAAAATGGTAGATATGTTTTGTATTTGATTTTAATATAAAATTATTTAATGTGTTTATGTTATGCATTTCATTACTCACTTTTTGAGAATCCCTAAAAATTTGATTTTTATCATTGTAATTTATTAACATCTTGAAGGGTTACTCAACCATATCAACTTTTCCACATCCTTTTTCAATCGTACATGGCTAATCCTTAGATTTGGAACAAATTGGTTCCACATCACTAGCAAGTACGCTCCTAGCCTGATATGTATTTTTTCATTCTTGTTGCCAAATGGAGGTAAAGTCTAGTTTAATGACTTGATATAGAGAAAAAAAACTTCTTAAGTTTAAGAGCACCAATTTGATTTTTAGGCACTCTCCCATCCTTAACCAACCTAGCGATCCTCTCCCAAATCTCACCCCACATCTATTATGTACTTACCACAACAACCGATTACTAATCAAGATGCAAGCTAAGACCATAACATTCATATAGTAGACCTATTTTTCCAACCTTTTGTAGGCTTCTCGATTCACTCTGTTGAGTTTGGCTTATATACTTTTGAGAAACCACCCGACACCACAATCCATTTCTTTTTAGCCTCCACACAGTTTGTGGCCAAGGCTTCTACACATCATTATATAATATTTAATCCCCATCCTCCTTTTTCCTTGGGCACTCCTATCCTCCACCATTTTACCAATGGAATCCTCTCTTTTTTCAACTATCATCAAACTTCAAAATTTAAAGCCAATCCTCAAATATTGTAGAATTCCTTAAGGAATGAAAGTTAAAGACATAGAATATATTGGAATAGCTCCTAATATATATTTCATTTATATCTACCTTCCCCATCTAGACAACCATTAGTTTCACCATGTTGATTTTTTTTCTTCAAGTTTTCCAACCAATAAATTCCAACCCTTCTCATAATCATTAGGCTTGATTTGGAACCCTAAAATCAATTTTGCAAAATTATCTTTTTATAGGGAAACGCAGAAGAAAACAATCATATCTTCCTCATTTGCTTCATAAATGAGATAGTAATTTTAATACTCATTTTCTATGCAATGGTGCGCCTTACTGAGTTCAAAGAAAATTAAATTAGTGATGCATTGCACTTTCCTTATTTCCTTTTACATTATTATTATTTTATTACTCATATTTTTATGTGATGACACATCTTATTGAATTCAATCAAGTTTAATTATTGATACATCATTACATATGCATCCTATCAATGCATAGATGATTTAAGAGTATTTTTTGTTCCATAGTAAAAAAGCCGTAAATTTCATTATTTGAAAAAGATGCAAAATTACATTTTGTACATGCACCCCTGGTGCATTGCTAGTTCATACCAAGGTTTAAAACATGTAACTATTATCCCTCTAAGAGATGTTGCATTTTGGCGAGAACAAAAGTGTTGTGATACATTATATTGATACATCAACATATAAATCAACAAAATTATGAGTCATCAAAATAGAATGAAATGGGTCTGTCCTGAGATATCCTCTGAACATAAATACAAGTGTATTGGTATATCACGCATACAAACACAGTTGTGTTCAAAACAACATCATGTATTAGATATACATAAATTAGGAACAAAATAAGAAACCTAGTCTGATTTAGTTAGGAGAGGCCTGTTCAGTAAAAGGCTTGTGGTATTATTCTTGTGTAGAGTCTTTAGTTTGCTCCAGTATGTGCCACTGGTGTTTGATCATATCTGGGCCTTCTTTGGACAATTTGTAAGCCATCTCGTTCCACTCCCTATATATATCAGAACAAAGAAATAAAGTGAATGAGTCTTTGAGTCACCATAAATCTTCTAGGATTGTTCTTAAGATGAGCTTCCTACACCGTTGAACCCTATTTAACCAATTTACTACTAGCATAGAGTTCCCATAGACTTGTAATTGTGTGCAACCTTTTTCCTTTGCAAAGACCAATAAATTTTTGCATGCTTGCAATTCAGCCTTATTGTTCGTGCCTGGCCCAAAGCCTATTTTGGAATGAAAAGAATGAGTATTTGTCATGAATAGGACATAAATACCTCCATTCTTGGGGACAATATCACTAGAGGCACCATAAAAGTATGCCCACGACATCGTAGGTTCTCTGGATTCATTAATAATCAACTTGGGAGGAGCTGTTACTTTTTCTTGTGGAAAATGGGCCAATATTTCCAACCCTTTAGAAGTTATTTGCTAAGGCACATATCCCTTATCTTGAAATATTCTTCTATTACGAGCTAGCCATACACCCCACAAGATTATAAGGGGGAGGGATCTATAAGCGCGCGTTGTGGGATCTCAGTGCCATTCTTTCCATACAACTCCCAAATTATCTCCATCCCACTTGTGGTTGAATGCTATCACTGATTCACGAACTTCCCATACATGAACGAAAAAATGGAAAAACATAAAAACGTGATTAATGCTCTCCTCAACTTTGCATCGAGAACGCTAACCTAGCCCAATAGATAAATTTTTTTGAAGAGTATCCCAGGTGGGAACCTTATGTTCCATAATGCACCATATGAATAATTTGGATTTGGAAGAGCATTTAGATTTTCATAGAGCTCGCCACCACCATTTAGGTTGATGTAGGAGAAACATCTACAGTGTATCTTAGCTTTGGAGTGTAGAATCGAGGAAGGGAAGTACTCCATACCAACTCATCCTCACATTATGTGATCGTAATGTGTCTGTTGGATAATGCAGTTAGGTAATCACTTCCATACCTCTAAGAATTGTTCCTCAATCCTTAACTCTTTCAACGATTTCCAACCTTGCCTCTAGATTGTGGTATTTCTAGGGCTGGAAATGTGGGCACACCTTGAAATGTCCCTATCCCTTGATGAAATAGTAAGAGGCTGAGGGAGAATGTGAGCATTTCCACATCTAGGCCATAAATCCAAACCAATTTTGACTCTCGCCATTTCTAACCCTCCAAGCTAGCTCATTACCAATGACATCAAAAGAATTGAGGACTGCTCTCCATATGGATGAGATGTTGCCCCTCGATTTGTCCTCTCTTTTGATCCATTCCTCAAGGGAACTTAGGGCTATCTATTTATGAGGGACTACCAAGGTCCATATATTCTAATTTGTGATAAGTCACCAACTACATTTTTCCACTAAAGCTTTAGCAAACATGAAAATGTTTTTAAGTCCAACCAAGAAGGTTGGGAAGAACTAGTTTCTTCTAGCAAACCTATGGAAGAACACTTTTTTCCTGATTCCCAACCCAAAGAAATTTAAAACATATCCTTCTTACCATCTCTAATATTGATTTTGGGACCCAAGCTAGTGATATCCAATAGACCGAAATAACTCAAATACAAATTTTATTAGAACTAAGTGCCCAACATGAGATAACCACTTCGAAGTCCAACATTTGAGTCTTTTCTCAATATTTGTTAAGAGCCAAGATCAATCTCTTTTACAATAAGAGTTTAGTTTGAGATAAAACCGTAAATATTTAACATTCTCTTCCAATGATTTAGTAGTAAAACATATGTAGTGATTGATGAGCCTCATTTCCCCTTCTTCTATATTGTGAAAGGAGAGAGAGGACTTTAGATTGTTGACAAACATACAAGTGGCTCCACCATAAAGAGATAAAATCTTCGCAAGCTTACCAACCTCTCTTTTGGAACCATTGCAAAAAATAAGGATGTCGCTGACAAATAAAAAGTGAGCTATAAACAAGGCCCTAGTAATTTGAGTTCCCTAGACTTCTCCCCTTCTTTTGGCTTCAGATAATAGTTGACTTAGGCCCTTTTTCATAAGCAGAAAGAGCATAGGGGATAAGGGGAAGCCTTGTCCGAGGCCCCACTGAGTGTGACATTTTTTTGAGGTTGAACCATTTATCATTACTGCAAATGAGCCCATTTGAATACAACTCATTATCCAGGTGATAAAATCTAGACTGTAACCCATATGAGTAAGGAGGAGGCAAAGATAAATCCATTTTACCCTGTCATAAGCTTATGTGTTGGGTGAGGAGCCTAATTATCTTCTTTATTTAGAGGTCTTTGTTTCAGCTGATGTATACCCCAGGAAGATTGTATACCCCTCCATGCGGGGGGGGGGGG
>APFE030527911.1:0-10821 GCA_000404065.3 Pinus taeda
GTGTTTCATGCTTCTTATGCTATTTTAAATTACATGTTATGCAAATGTCTGTCCAATACATAATTGGATAATGCATCAGTTAACGTATTAAATCGTCTTGGAATATGTTGATATGTGATGAAATCAAAATCTCTTTCTAACAACTTAACACGTAGATATAACCTTAAAATCCGATGGTCCCTGACGGAATAATGCCCATTGAGCTGGTGGACGACAAGATGAGAGTCCAAGTTCACAACCAATGTTCAAATACCGAGATTAATTGCCTCGGCTAGTAACTCAATCACAGCACTATACTCAACAACATTGTTCGTGGTACAACCTAGACAAACCCCTTGAAGGTCTACTAGCTCACCATGAGGATCGTAGATCACCCATGCCGCAGAGGACAGGTTGCGTGTACTACGGGAGGCACCATCAGCGAAACCAACGTAAGACAAACCAGACATCTGTCCAAGAAGAAAAAGGACACAATAAGCGTCAATCACACTGACACACCAAGACAAAAACATGAAAACATGCACACACAACACACTTGTTAAAGCACACGTATGTACAAAAAATAGAGTGCCTGGAATTCATGCATAATATTTTTTCAAGTAAAGCCCATTCCGGGGCTTATCCAGGGGATTTCCTTCGTAGTCAATCAGCTCGTAGGCCCCTTTTTGCAAAATTCTATTTACAATGTAAGGCCCGTGCCACATGGGCTCGAATTTCCCTGCCCCCAGCTTATCATTAGCTTGATCGTAGAGCAGGACTAAATCTCCCTCAACAAAAGAACGAGGATGAATAGTGTGATCGAAGTGAGTTTTCACTCACTTCTTTTGTGCTTCCATAGCTAAAGAGGCTAGTCGACGAGTCTCGTCTAGCCGCTCCAGGTAAAGAAGGCGTTCCTCTACCGGAGTAGTGTCAGGGAATAATTCGAAGGCTAATTTTAACTAAGGGATCTCACTCGATGGGAAGGGTAGCCTCCAGTCCATAAACCAATTGGAAAGGAGTGAAACTGGTGGCATCCTTCACAGAGGTTCGGTAGGCCCACAAGGCAGAGAACAACATCAAGTGCCAGTTGGACTTATGCATGCCAATGGTTCGTTGAAGCATCGTAACTAGAACCTTGTTGACAGCTTCTACTTGACCGTTGGCTTGAGGATAGTATGGAGTCGAGCTATCGTGCCGTAGGCCCAACTGGGTTGTAAGCTCCATCATCATATGATTACGGAAATTCTTGTCGTGATAAGTGACGATGGCTTGAGGGACTCTGAACCGTGAGATAACATGATTAAATAAAAATTGTGCCGTGGTGTGACCATCTTTAGACAATGTGGGCATCGCCTCGGCCCATTTCGTGAAGTAATCAACAGCAACGATGATATACCCATGCCCCCCGATTGAGCGAGCGTTATAGGTCATATAATCAATGCCCCATTTTGTAAAAGGGCCGACGGTAACAATGGGGTGTAGTGGAGCGGGAGGCGCACGCATCTTCCGTTGGTAGATTTGGCACTCGTGACAAGAGCGGACGGCAAGAATGCAGTCCTTAAAGATAGAGGGCCAAAAGTAACCAGCACGGAGGATTTTCTGTGCAGTAGCATATCCGGACATGTGACTGCCACAGACGCCAGAATGGAAGTCATTTAAAACTTTCTTAGCTTCCTCGAGTGTTAAGCATCAGCGGAGAACAGAATCAACGCTGAGGCAGTATAGGGTGTCCCCAACAATGCGATATGGTTGGGATTGATGGCGAATGCATCGTCAAGCATCCTCAGATGTCTCGGGACGAAAAGAGGACGTCTGTAAATAGACAATGATATCCCTGTACCAGGGATCGAGGGTGCTGATTAAGAAGAGGGTTTCGTCCAGAATATGATCCTCTAACCGAGAGGGTGCGGCAAGAGATGGCAAGGAGCACAACAATTCAGCAAAGACAAGGGATTTCTTGGACTTGGAAGTAGTGAATTCCAAGTCAAACTCTTGGAGGATAACAATCCACTTCGAGTACTTGCCCCCCAGTAGCTGACGTGAGAAGATGTACGTCATTGGGTTGCAGTCAGAGATCACTGTCGTAGTGTGCAACAATATATAATGGCGGAAGCGTTGGATGGCACAAACGGCGGCTAATGCCAACTTCTCGATGTAAGCATATCGAGATTTCGTATCTAATAAATTGCGGCTGAGATAATAAATGATGTGTTCAGTGCCATCATCATCATCTTGAACAAGAACCATGCCAATGGTGGTATCGGCAGCGGCCAGATACAAAGTGTAATCATGATGGTAATTAGGAGGATGCAACAAAGGAGCGGAAACAAGGAGAGCCTTGAGATGCTCGAAGGACTATTGAGCGATGGAATCCCATCGAAACGGGGTGTCTCGCTTTAGTAACTGCGTAAAACCTTTGGCCACCTCAGCATAGTTCAGAATGAAGCATCGTAAAAAATTTGCTTTACCCTGCAAGCTCTGCAACTGCTACAAGGAAGCAGGGGAAGAAAGATTCAAAATGGCCTCGACTTTAAGGGTATCCAGACGGATGGCCTCTCGGGAGACGATGAACTCGAGAAGTCTGCCAAACTCTACGCAGAAGACACACTTATGCAATTTGAGTCGAATACAATAGTGTCGAAAATGGAGAAAAATTTCACGGAGATGAGCGGGATGGTCTTGACGCTTAGCTGAATGAGCTGGTAGATCATCTAGGTAAGCCTGCACGATGTGTCAAATATCATGGAATGCATAATACATCGCGCATTGGAAGGTAGCACCGGCGTTCTTCAAACCGAAAGGGAGCTTTTTGTAAGCGAAAGTGCCCCACGGACAGATAAAGGCGGTTTTGTGTTGATAAGCTGGCGCGATATTAATCTGGTTATAACCAGAGAAACCATCCATAAACGAGTATATCTCACTTCCGACACACTCATCAATGAGCTGGTCAATGAAGGGTGTGGGGTAGTTATCCTTGGGATAGGCTCGATTAATATCACGGTAATCAACACAGACCCTGATGGTACCCTGCTTTTTATCCATAGGGACGATATTAGAAACCCAATCTGTGAGTGGGATGGGGTAGATAAAGCCAGCCTTAAGAAGCTTTTCGACTTCCGCTTTAATGGTCGTAGCCTTTGAGGGGTGTACGGGGCGTAAACGTTATCGGATAGGCTTAGCTCCCAGATATGTGGGTATCTCATGCACCAAAATGCTTGGGTCGATGCCGAGAATTTCTTCGTAAGACCAAGCAAAGACGTCACGAAACTCGTGAAAAAGACCAATATAAAGCTGAATTTCCTCAGGAGTACAAGTTACTCCAATATAGATATGCTCGACAATCCCTGGTTTAACCAAGATGTTGATCGGTTGGGTTTGCGTGATGTTTCCCATGTTCCCTTCAGAGGACACTTAATATACTAGGATGGGTGTCTGAAGGGGTTGTGCGGGGAGGCAATGAGCAAACCACTCGAGACAGGCAAGCATTTCCCGATGGGTAGGGAGGAACGAGGAATGATGGTGAAGCTTGGACCAAGGGGGTTCCTCGAGAGACATAGTCTCTATAATGGCTTCATCAGAAGGAAATATTTCCTTTAAAGGATCTGAAGAAGCATAGTCTCCAAGCCAAGGGGAATGAGCATACGAGTCAGATTCAGGAGGAGGAGCTGATAGAGAAACAATCTTGACGTAGTTGAGCTCGACAGGACTCAACGGCATCTCATCGCCCCATGATTCTATCTGGTCAATGGGGGAAAGAACCCAAGGATCAGAACAAACCAAAATCATATTGACAGAAGCGACGTTCAGAGGCAGGAGTGAAAAGACACCCATGAGGGTGGGATCTTTAAAGAGCCCAACTCCCACACTCTCTAATGGAATGGAGGTATGCTCCACAAAAGGCACGTTGCCTTCGGAAGAGGACGCGAAGAAAGAGAGTTGGTCTACTGTGACAATTTTCCCCTGATGAGGGAAACGAATGACACGAAATAAAGATGAAGCCACGGCACGCATGGTGTAGGTCTCGCTCCAGCCCAAAAGGAGGTTGTAAGTAAGATTAGCATCAACGACTTCAACTTCCACTTCAACATTCTTCCCTTCCAAAGTAATAGGTAAGCGTTGGAGGATACCGTAGGGCGAGACTCTCTCCCGTCAAAGGCTTCCAAGGTTGTAGGAGACTGACTCAAGGTTGGAGAACTAATAGCCTTCCAACAAGCAACAGACATAATGCAAGTTGAAGCACCTTCATCAATAACCGTATGATGAATCGTTTTAGAATTGATGATGACCTGGATAAGGAAGGCAATCTGGTGAGGCAGTCTCAGTACATGGCTCTCGAGATCAAAAGTGATCAAATCCAAGTTGGCCGGGTTGATGCCACCGATGGCCGATATCAAGGACTTCCTTTGGGGGGGGCAGCTCTGGAGAACTTCTAGAGCAGACATAGCTGACAGAGCCTGAGCTAACTCCTCAACAATGTTGTAGTGCTGGGAAGCATGAGCATTAGGGTTGTAAGAAGATCTCTGGAGTACACCTTTAGGAGGGGGTCAAATAGGCGTCTCAGTGCTAGGTCTCTCGATATGGAGCGGACCAAAACTGGACGAAGGAGCACTTGAGGGGACCTCGGGCTCTTTCCTGGCAGGTGGCGGATATTCTTTTGCTCGAGTAGTAATGTGAACGGGAATCGTTCCAGCCATGAACACTTGAGAACCAAAGGGAGAAGAAGATGAGGATGGGTCAGCCACCATTTGCGTTTACTATGAGGGGAAAGGTTCTTTTAGCACCGCAGGAGTCCCAGGAGCACCTTTCAACAAGAAACTAACTTCGGACTGCCTTGGGTAGTCTTTGGTATAGTGATCCTTGTCACAGATAAGACAAGGATACTTGGGTTTACGTTTGGATCCTTCCTCAGGTGGAGGTTTGGGGGAGTCCTGCTTGGGTTGATCAGATTTATTTTTCCCTTTCCCTTCTTCTGCTCTTTTCTGACTCTCTAAACATGAAAAGAATGCCGATTTATTCCTCTCGACTCGCTAAACGTAAATGAGAGGCGGTCGTCTTTAAACTCTTTTTCCGACCGTGTAAATATGAAAAGATCATCGGGCCCTTGTCGTTTCAGGCCAATTAAAGGTTACGAAACGACGTGGTTTCGATCGCCTTTTTAATTTTTCAGGTCAAAATCACTAATCATGAAAAGTACTCCTCGATCGTAATGGTCGAGCGGTTCTTTTGAGCATTGTTTTCTACTTTTTCAGGCTCGGGAGACACAACTTTACGAAAAAGGACACCCCTGGAGTTTACTTTTTGTTGTCTTTTCAAACTCTCTAAACATGAAAAGACACTGATTTCTTCCTTTGTCAAACTCGTTAAAACTTAATGACATCGGATTCCGTCGAAATGATGCCTTACAAACATATTCTATCCCCATCAAGCTTGTCATTAAAAATAACCGGGGTACTCGCCAGAAATGTTGGGGAAAATGGAACCAGAATCATCGTCGTGTCGGCAGTATGTCGCTCTTGAACATGGCACTTGTTTGCATTCATGTCTGGGTGGGGACATCTCATCTCGTTTTTCACTTGCCTCCGTGGGTTTGGGTGATCCTGTTTGACCTCCCACCTTCTCGTTGTCTTATCACCCTGACCTTTTCTCATTTGATGTCAGATACTGCCAAGTCCACTGTCGTTCCGCTGACATGTTCAAGAGAAGTTAACCTCTGTGAAATAATCAACCTCCCTCTGATAACTCACATAATCCTTATTCACAAAAAATATTATCCTCCTCTGTCTCACGTCGATGATGTGGGAAACACTATGGCCCACCTTCAATCATGGTCGCTTCCTGTCGCCTTCAGCTCATTATCTAGGAAGTTGACCTAGAGACTCCCTTCAGGTGCCTTGGAGCCTGCATACCTCAATGGTAGGTTCTTCGTGTTCGACATGAGGTTTTCATCATTGGCCTCCGATCGAATGATTCTATGGGTGTTCGACGCCGACTCACTGATTCGCATGCCGTAGATTGTACCTATAGTACCTTGAGGGCCATTGTCATTATTGGTGGTACCTCTCACATCTATTAATAGTTTTCATCATTGGCTAGTAATCAGACGATGTTCCTGCATGTTTGACTTCGACTCCTATATTCACATGCTTGTACTTGTACTCTGTTTGGATCGAGATGGAGTGCAAGACCCTGGATTTTCTCTGTTGGGATCCCGGTTGCGATTTTGTGGATTATTATGATTATTACATGACTCATTCACTGGATGACTGTGACCATGCCTGAGTCTGTTTATCGATCCTCACTGGATGGCTACGTCCATACCTTGGATCTAGATTCTTGTGTACTCTGCTATGGATGGTTGCGCCCATACCACATATATCATGTACTTGAGATATCAGTTGTACTTCTCCACGTAGGTTTTCCGACAGAAGTGTTTTTGGTTGCACATGTTCTTGTAAAGCATTTCACCCCTCTCTCACTCTCGGGCCTCATGCTTTAGGGGGCATCTGTTACATAGCAATTTGTCATTGTCCCTGTTACCCCTTCTCCCGCACCTTGGAGGACTTATTCTGGGACCTGTGAGAAGTGAAATGACCTGGAAACACTTGCATTGTATTCCCCTGAGTATGAACTTCATTTGCCCTGAAGACATCTCCTACAAAAAACCCATAAAAACAACCCTTTTTCCATTGGCGCAGTTTCACTATGCATCACCCGCACCAATGGGGGAAATCCTCCAAAGAGGGTGCGCCAGTTGGTGCTCTGTCACAGAGTTGCACTCACGCCAACCAAAATGGGTGATGTTTTTTAACAAACCAACAGTCGAAGATTCATCCTAACCAACTCCTGGATTGAATCTATCTTGAGTTGGGTGGTTTGGCTTCAGATCTCCATAGAGGGGAAGTGGTTTGCCACCTCTCATGGAAGCTTCTTAGTGACAAAGCAAATCCCATGAATATTGTGGATGATCCTAACTCCCCCCTCCTCCATCTATAAAATCTTGTCCATTTTCCTTGGCAAGCTAGTTCCAAATATTGAGAATTGTCAAGTTCATGCTGCAAGAAGCCTTCTTCATTCCCATAAGGCGAAATCTAAGTAAGGAGATTCTTGTCTAATAACCAAGGAGAGAGAGGCTTGTTCCCATTCCCAACAAGCTTTACAAGACATGCGCTGCTGATCACCCAGCCAAAGGAGGATTTGACATCAGAACTATGGTTGTATTCTTCTTTGCTTATCAATAATAGACGACTATTATTATGGTTCCACTCTTATTGTCCTTTGTAATGATGATGAGTTATATCCTTTCTGACTGATATATAGTTGCATCTATTGGATTTTATGCTTTTGTTTGTGTCATTCTTTGTATGTGTAGGTGTCCATTCACGGAGATCGTGGGGATCGTGACCGACCGGAGCAAAGGAACGGGAGCGTCAACTCTTCTACAAGCACTAGCGTTGGAATCCAGGTAGGCCCTCATCATTGGTCTTTAATTTGCAATTAGGAACTTGCGTGATAGCATTGTATGATTGTTGCTAGACCCAATCTGGGCTAGTAGGGATCGCCTTTGTCCGTAGAGGGGATTTACCTCCACAACAGGATGCATCCTTGAACACATCAATGTTTTCCATGAAATGCAATATCTGCTAATCATCATTAAAAACCCTCAAATTAGTGATATTATCAGGGAAAGATGGCTTGTAAATAAGTTCAGTAGAGAAACCATAGCTAAGGGGTGACAACCTAGCAGCAACATTCAATAATGCATCTGGAGCCACATTATGTATTCTAGGAACATAAACGATATTGAAAGCTTGGAATTTCAAAATTAAATGCCATACCTCGTGTTGATAACTTTTGATATTAGGTGACACATAGTGTATAGTATTATGTACCTATCATACGATGATATCGGAGTCATATATCGCTTTAAGAACCCAAACTTTGAGGTCAATGTATTTTTGGAGGCCCAAGATGAGTGCTTCATATTTTGCGGTGTTTTTGGTGCACTCGAATTCCAAGTGGCAAGAGATCAGGTCTTTTCTCTGTTGCGGATCTACTAAAACACAACTAGCTCCATAGCCCTACTGTATCTTAAAACCGTCAAAGTATAAAAACCAAGAATCAGAATATTAGAGTTATGTCCTACATTTGTACTACTAATATCTACTGTACATAAGTCATTTCCACCAGTTGGACTAGGAAGGAGTTCCAATTATGTATCTAGTGGGATTGGGAAAGGTTGAGCAAGATAACACCCAAGGTCAGTTTCCAAAAAGAAATTTCTAAAAATTAAGCATGCAAAAGAAACAAGCTTGTTCTGCCCCTCAAAGGGGTTGACAATGTGTTTCATGTAAGGTTCTGATTCTTGTAGAATTTTTTTATTCCTACCCTTATATGGAAGCCATAAATGCGACCAATCAGTAGCAAAATACCCTTGTAATTTGCTAGACAAGTCTCTACTTAGTAATACATCAGAGCCTTTGGAATGTCCACAATCATTATGTTTATACACTAGTGAACTCGGTGATCAGACGATAATCGAATAAGAAAATTCTTGAGTTCACCAATAGCTTGGACAAGATACATGTCCAGCTGAATAATTTTTGCATCATTTTTAACCCATTTCTCATTGATTTTCTTGGTGATAGTGTTATAGAAAAATTTTGGGCACTTCAACCCCAATCATAAATGTCCATAAACTGAGGGCTCCTAAGTCCATAAAAGTGTTGCTTCACTGCCTAGGGAACAAGGTCAGCTGATTACATCATCTCCTAGAAGTTCTCCACTGAAAACTGCTCATAAATGGTCAAAACTAGACCATACTGAAAGCTCAGTGCAGAGGGCGCGATGCATATCACCTTCCCAGTGTACAAGGTGCGATACATACTGAATTGCTCCTCTGTAGGGTGCGATGGTCGGGAATGGACAAATGGCAGGGACAAAATGCGAGGTGGAAGAGCATGGAATCTCCCAGAAGCTTCCCCTCTGACACTTGCCTCTCTGTTTTCGACCAAGGATGAGTAAGAGATCATCATTCTCCAAGTGGAAGTAGGAACTATCAGAGAGAGGACACTAATCAAGATCCCAGAAGATGACTCACCTCTTTGTAATCATCTATATATGGATCCCCCATCACAGATATCCATAGGTTGGAATTTTGTATCTTATAGAGAAGTGTTGTTGGTTTTCTGGTGTACATTCATAGCGTTGGGTGATCTAAGCTTTTCTTGAGGTTAAGAAGGGCTTCCTCGCTGGAGGATGATGCTGGGACAGAACATATGGTTTTAATCCTCTTGCTACTTTTCATCTTAATAAAGCTATTCTAGTTTTCTTCCATATTCTTGTGTACTTGTTTATATATGCATTTATATGGTTAACACACATCTAGTCCTGTGTTATTTATGAATATAGATCTTTGTTTCTTCGATAGTAGTATGTTGCTATGATTCTATGGGTTCTTTTGAAGCTGGGCAGATTAAGAAGAAGCGGCGAAGCTCTATCAAGAAAGAGAGGAAATCAAGCGCAAGACTAAGGTTGGTCTTCTTGGTTCTCCTCTTGTCTATTTTCATAAAAGAAAACGAAGGTAGACTTTACTTGTTTGTTTCAAAGATAGACACCCATCTTAGTGGGAATAGCAGCGTCTGAGTGGACACTATTCCTGGTAACAAAACGGTGACTCCACTAGGGAGCGACTAGATTGTTTGTTAGCCTATCTATCTTTGTTTCTTTTATAAACTTACATATGGAGCTTGAAGTTAAGCCAGCTAGCCTTCAAACTGCATTTGTTATACAAATTCAAAGTAGATCAATGCTGCTTCAGTCTATCTCTGGGTTTCGTTTATGAATTAAACAATAGATCTGCAAGCAATCTAATTGCCCTAAGTGGTGGCTCTAGTAATCTCTTTAGATCACCCCTGTGTTTTACATACACTGAACATTACTTACTCGGCCTAAATCCCTGAACTGAATTACAAATTGTGAATGAAAACCTGTTTAAAGTCTCACACTGGTACCATCGCACCCAGCATTCAAGGCAGACTGTATGCATCACACTTCCCGAGTGCAGTAGGTGCGCTACATACTAGTTTCACTGTGTAACAGGTGTGATGGTCAGGGAGGGTTAACTTTACCCTCGGACTGAGGTTTTTTCTCACTTTTTTCAGTCCTATTCAGGAGTTTTGCTGTCTGTAGTCAGTGTATTTCTGTGAAAACCCCCTTCTCTTGCATTATTTCGCCTCCTTAGTGCAAAGAACTGTAAGTGTTTTTTATGTATTGTGCATCATTTTCAGTTCTCTTTTGCAAAAAGTAGCATAGTCGAACTGTCGTTTCTTGATCTGAAAGTGTCGTAGCTGTCGTTTTCAGTTTTAGAAAACAATCCCATTGTTCTTGATAGTTGATTATACAGTTACTATTGCATAGGATTTGAATTAGTAGTTTTTAAAGTGTCGAAAAGCAATTTTCATTTCAAAATCGCAAAGTGTCTCTCTTGCCTTCATGTCATTTTGAAAAAGAAATTTGTTGAGTATTGTCGCTTTAAAAGTAATTCAGATTTGCACATAGCTTTCTTATCATCATTCATACATTAATAAGGCTGAAAACAAATACATGCATGTGCATTTTCATTTCGACGGCATGGTTTGATTTAGGACTGTGCATTTAGCGTGTGCCCTGTGCTCTTTGCAGAAAGACTCTTAACTTTCTTTCCTTAGTAGCTGGGATTTTCATTGCCGAAAGAAGATTAAACGTTTGTTTATCATCTTAGACTATATTTTAGGAATTATATACACATCACGCGGTGAACCTGAAAGGAAAATTTTTAAGCAAGATCAACTTAAAATAAATTTA
>APFE030527921.1:0-20255 GCA_000404065.3 Pinus taeda
CCCCTTCCACCTGGTGTGGAGATAACACTCGTGGTGCTGATGAAGAAGGCGAGACCCCTTCCACCTGGTGTGGAGATAACACTCGTGGTGCTGATGAAGAAGGCGAGACCCCTTCCACCTGGCGTGGAGAAAGTACTTGCCGAGCTGCTGCAAATAAGGCTCTTGGGAAGGGAAAGGGGTAGGGTTTATTTTCTTTGCAAATTTAAAAGGGAAATTGACATGGAAATATAGGGAAAATGAAATGGGACCAAGGGAAAACAATGAAATAGAAATAAACCCTAGCACCTTTTACAAATTTATAAACAGCCATATGGAGTGTTTCTTCTTGCCCAATTTGATCATTACAAGCACATTCATGATGTTTCCCAACAAATCCAGCAGCTATTCACAAGTTTGAAAAGCCTACCTTAAACAATTTGATGAAGAAAAGGAGCTTGAGCAATTCTAAAATGAGCTAGGGAAAACTAGCTAGACATGTTGCGCAGCCTGCCCAACATGTCGCGCCAGTTGGAAAATTACACTCTGTGAGCCTCTCCGACATGTCGCGCGCAGCCCAACATGTCGCGCACCTAGCTTGACATGTTGCACTTTGTCAGGAGGCTTTTGGAGGCCTTCCTGGTGTCGGAATCAGGTGTAGGATAGCTCGTTGGAAATTTATTTAAGTCTGCTTTCCAACCCAACTGGAATTTTTCAATTTGGAGTTGCTTTGACCTGTCAAAAATCAGATCTCCCAAGACTAGTCAAAAAGTGCCAAATGAGGCTGCCTCAAGGAAGAGTACTGTTGCAGTCAACTTGTGAATGCCTTCCTCAACCCAAAATTTAGCTCATGATAGCTCATTGGAAAGATCTTTGTGTCTAGTTATCATTGTAACCATCAATAAAATAATTTTGCCAACCAAGCTAGGAGAAAACGTGATTTTCCCAAGGTCACTTCCAAGGTGTCTTTGATTCTCCTGAGGCAACTGTATTCTTGAAATTTCTCTCAAACCATGATACCTGTGAAACAAGTGAAGGATGTTTTTCTTCTTTGGCATGTTGTGGACAAAAACCTCTCTCAGTTTCCCAAAATTCATCTTTGATTTCTCTGGAACATTATTTGAGTGAAACTTGTCCCGATGTGTGAAACAAGGATTTTTGTTGAAATGGAGTGAAATGAAGGGGATAGGGGGCTTCTAAATTCTCGGGGAAATTTTTGGGAGTGGGGAGGGATGTTAGGAAGCAGGGGAAAGTGGAATCTCATAGATTGAGTGAGGGGAAAGGGTCCAAAAGGGAAAAACACAGGCCCAACCTAGAAAATTGTCAAGTTGTAGCAAGAAACTAGGGTTTGTGCAATAATGAGGATTTTGGGGGATCTGAGTGTTGGGAAGTGCTTGATAAGGTACATTAAGGATAGGGCAAGGTGTATGAACATCAGGAAACAATGGTTTCCATTGATTTGACTGTCCAAGAGAAATTGCCTTCAAAACCCTAGGAGAGGGAAATGAACCTTGCCTAGGCACAACTGAAGCATGGATAAGTTGTAAAATGACTCATTAGACACTGAGATGATAATGAAAAACCTATGAATGATGATAGACTCAGCTGAATAGTTACATAGATTGGCATTTGGGCAACTTTAGAAGGAGTTAAGGCAAACCCTAGACCTAATGCCTAGTGACCAAATTTTGCTTGAAAACTCACTGAAATGACAAAATTTGACCTTGACACTTCAAAATCACTTTGTAAGAGCATATTTGATCACTGTATGAAGGCTGGAAAGACTGACACTAACAGAATCAATGATTGTATTCCTTATTTCATCAATAATGGAAATTATACTCGCCGCTTATATTGTACCTTTAATATATATATATATATATATATATATATATATATAAATATATAATATAATATAATATATATAATATTATATATATAATATATATAATATAATATATATATATATATATATATATATATAAGTATATATATATATTATATATATATATATATTATATATAATAGTTATCGTTTAACTTCATGTTTGAAAATTTTCACTATAATACCAATGTTGTTGGAATTTAGTTTCCACATAACTCCTCATGGTTGAGGAGATATCTCTAGTCAAATTTGGGTCCCCAATGTATAGTTAAAGTTCCCCAATAAGAGATGCTAAGGGTGTCTTGTTGATGGTTTATTATTGGAATCTATTCTCAAGAAAATTAAATTAAATTATGATGGTCCTATTAACTATTGGGCATTGGGTTCACCGCTCCCCGCGTGTTTCACAACATGGTCTAACCACCTCTCATAGATCCTAACTCTGGTGATTGTAGTAGAGACTAATGTATGTCAGTTTTTTCTAATGGAAATTGTGATTCCAACAAGTGGTATCAAAGCAAAAGGACTTGATTTCGAAACTCACCTAGCTCACGCTGGGAGGGAGATTGTTGGACATTGGTTTCAATGCTCCCCATGTGTTTCGTGACATGGACTAAATATATATATATATATATATATTATAATATATATATATATATAATATAAATATATATATATAGTCCATGTCGCGAAACACATGGGGAGCATTGAAACCAATGTCCAACAATCTCCCTCCCAGCGTGAGCTAGGTGAGTTTCGAAATGAAATCCTTTTGCTTTGATACCACTTGTTGGAAAATTTTGTTGTTGGAATTTAGTTTCCACATAACTCCTCATGGTTGAGGAGATATCTCTAGTCAAATTTGGGTCCCCAATGTATAGTTAAAGTTCCCCAATAAGAGATGCTAAGGGTGGCTTGTTGATGGTTTATTATTGGAATCTATTCTCAAGAAAATTAAATTAAATTATGATGGTCCTATTAACTATTGGGAATTGGGTTCACCGCTCCCCGCGTGTTTCACAACATGGTCTAACCACCTCTCATAGATCCTAACTTTGGTGATTGTAGTAGAGACTAATGTATGTCAGTTTTTTTCTAATGGAAATTGTGATTCCAACAAGTGGTATCAAAGCAAAAGGACTTGATTTCGAAACTCACCTAGCTCACGCTGGGGGGGGAGATTGTTGGACATTGGTTTCAATGCTCCCCATGTGTTTCGCGACATGGACTAACCACCTCTCATGGATCCTAATTCTAGTGATTGTAGCGAGACTAATTCCTGTGACTTTTTGTCTAAGAACAATCATGATTCCAACGTTAACCCCTCGAATAAGGAATATCCTATCCAAATTCAACTTGCAAAGGAGGACTTTGTCAAGGGTATATCAGTTAAAAATTAAAATTCAAGTCGGCCTACAAGGGTAATTAAATTGGCTCCATAATTTTCAATTTTGAAAATTCAAAAATTCAAATTATGTTAAGGTCATCTCCCCCCTTTTGAATAGAATGACCTCCCCCTCTAGAATTATCTTCGTCTAGTATAAATGAGGGCTCGATTACCCTCCAAAGACATAAGCTCATGCACATATTTTGGAAAGCTATCTATGATTTCCTACAGCCTTGTCAAACCTAAAGGAGTAGGTTGACTTTTAGAGATAGATTGGGCTTAATTTTTATCCTTTGGTTAATGTTTTTTTGTTGGTTTTTTGGAGTGATTTCAGCAGGGTTTTTGTGCATTATGTCATCCCTATTCCTAGTAGATTTTTGTCCCTCTAATGCAGACATCTTGAGGCCTGAAATTCATCCTTCTTGACACAAATTTACTTTGGCTAGTGTGGCAACGAATCGCTGACTTCAACAGACCTTTTACTAAGGCATATTTCGGCACATTTGAGGTTAATTTGAAGTCTTGGGTTGAGGTCTTTTGGACACACTTCAAAGTGAATTATGACCTCATTATAAGGCTATACTTTTCCTATTTTTTGTGACCTATTTCATCCCCATTGTATATAGGGAAAAATTATTATCTTTTGAATCAGTTTGAAATGGTTTTGGGTCATTGTGAAGTGATTTTATGATTAATTTCTAAGGTTCATTCATATCTATCTTACATTTCATTTTGGCTTGTTTTAGGACTTATTTAAGGCACAAACTAGCCTCTTCCTGAGGCACTTCTTGGTCTTTCTTAGCCACCCCCCCCCCCCCACCCCCCCGCCTGAGGCACTTTAGCATTACTTTTATGGTTCTATTTAGGCATGTTCTGAAGACTATATGGGCCCCCTTCTTGGAAGATCTCAATAGAATTTCTCCTACGATATTTTGGTGGCATCTACGTGGAAAACATTATGGATTCTCCTGAGTTAAAGTTGGTGGAAATTATAGTTTTATATCTCTAGGGTTTTAAGACTGATTTCATGCTCATTTAAGCCTCTTTTTTGGTCTCTTATAAAATCAATCTATCTCTATTCATAATCCCTCTGAGGCATATTATCTGAAGCTTTATCCACACCTCTTGAACATTTTATAAGATATATAATTTGTTTCAAATCTAAAGGGCTTGTGTGCTAAATTGTGTTGTCATCTTGTGGAGAGTAGAAATTTATAATGGAAGAAAACTAAAGTATCTATAGGCCTATTTGAAGTTTCATTAAGTCATCATTAATGGATAATATAAGTCTATAAAGGAATAATTGCTTTGAAGATTTGATTGATAGTATAATATGAAGCAATTACAAGAAGTTTTCTATTGACCACAGTTGAAGAATTCAACAACTTGGAAAAGGAACCTTAAAAGCAGATCTCCCGGAAGAACACATGATAGAAATACGAATCAAATCAAGTGGCACATCTTTCATCAACAAGCTTAACTAAGGTTTGAAACAAGATTTGTAATTTCCCATTTTATTATTGAGTTATTGTTGATATAAGAGTTGACGGTATATAAGGGGCAGCTGTGTAGTTTGGAAGTTGGCATAGTTTGTCTCATCAATGTACATCTAAAGTATACATTTAATATCATTGTAAGCATATTAGTGTCCTTGGTACAGAAGCCCGCAACTATTTTTCTATATTTCCAGCATGGCAGGGTGGTGTTAGGCAAAGTTCAAGCTTGCAGCGTGTTGTAGCATCCTTTGAATTGGAGCTGATAACACTAGAACATTGGAGCTGGTAAAACTAGGGTGTTGAAGCATCCTTTCAGGAGTTGGAGTTTCCTATTAAATTTAATGTTTTTCTATAGTACTATAAAGTTGGATATTCCCTTTCAATTAGAGCTGAGAAACATTGTACTCATATATCATATTAGAAACGAATCGGTGGTTTTTCTCCCAGAATGGTTTCCACCTAAAAATTTCTTGTGTATTACTCTTATGATGTTTTGATGATTTGTGTTTTGATATGATGTTAATGCTATGAAATTTAATAATTAGCTAACTGAATTGAAATTTTGATTCACCCCGCTCTTAGTATTTCCAACAATTGGTATCAGAGCATGTTCCTTCATGAGCAGTCTAACCATTGGAAGAAAGATCATGGATTGCACCAAAAATGGAATTCCATTGTTTGATGGAAATAGCTATACATTTTGGAAAGGAAGGATGAAATAATATGTGCAAGCATAGGGATTTGACGTCTGGAACTTTGTAATAAGTGGATACAAATAAATATCTACTCCTCCAATAGATGATACTAGCAAGAAGCTCTATGAAAGTAATGTAAAAACCAAAAATTCTATTTTAAGTGGTTTAATAGGTTCATTTTATGTTAGAGTAATGCATTTCACATCTCCAAAATAAGTTTGGTACATGCTTGAAAGTAAATATGAATGGGATAAGAATTCAAGGAGGCCAAGCTTCAAACCTTTAGAAGACAATTTAAGCAGCTAAAAATGAATGAAGATGGAAATATTGCAGCCTATTTTCTTTGGGTTGATGAAATAGTAAATTCCATGCAAGGATTGGGAGAACCAATAGAAAATAAGGTAATTTTATAAAAGGTACAAAGATCTCTTCCAATGATATTTGAGTCTAAAGTGTCAATGCTAGAAGAAATATCAGACTTAGAAAATGTAAACATGGATGAGCTACATGGAATACTTACAACCTACAAAATGAGAACGGAATAGGAGAACCCATCCAAAATAGAAGCAATATTTATATCATCTAATAAGATAGGGAAGAACAAGCAACATTCAAATCCAAGCACCAGTTATAGTTGTAGTGAGATCTGAGATGAAGAAATAGAAAACTTTGTATGGAAGTTGAAAAGAGGAACCAACAAGTACAAAGGTAAGCTCCCCTCGAAGTGTTTCAATTATGGTGAAAATGGTCATTTTGCTTTAAAATTTCCTAACACAAAGTGTTCAGATAATTGTGAAGAAGAAGCTCTTAGGAAGGTAAAGAAGATTCAGAAAAGATATAAGAAACAAGGCAAAAAGAAGGACCTCAAGAAAAGTATCTACTGAAAAGAAGATAAATCTTCATTTGAGGAAGAAAGTGATAGTGATAGCGAAAATAATTTAGGAAGAGTACTATTTATGGAAATGGACAACTAGAAGGAATCCCCTGAAGATGATGAAGAAGACAAAGTAGAGACTGAAACAAAATTGGTAAGTGCTTTGAAGGATATAAAGGTAGAAAGGAAAAACGTTAAGGATTCAGAAGCCGAGTTGAGTGAACTAAAGGAACATGCTAAAAGTCTCAACAAGAAGACTTAACAATCAGATAATATTACCATCAATCTAAATGTGAAGTTAGAGGAGGCCACAGAAATTGAAGAAACACTAAAAATGGAGTTGGAAGAAAACACCAAGACAAAGGAAATTTTGGAAGTAGAGATAGTTTCTCTACGAAAATAAGTGTAGAAGAGGAATATCCAATAAAATTTTGTGAACAACACCAAAGTGTTGGATGAAATTATCAACAGTCAAAAGTCATGCAATGACAAATCAAGATTAGGATACAAGTCTACCTTCACTAAAGCTTCAAGTTCCACGACGACAGTAAAAGAAGTTGAACAAAAAATTTATGCATATATAATCAAGGACATTATCAAGAAAGAGAAAAGCATGCTCACAAAAGAGAAGGTTCAAGATCAAAAGATGTGAAATCAGCAACCTGCAATAAAGAAACCTCAAGAGGAAGGTCTCTAAAGAACTTCACCATGGAGAAGATCTCCCAGTCTTAAGTATCAAAACATCTTCCTTGGTGTGTTTTATTCTTGCAACATTTTTTGGCACAAGACTGTGAATTGTAAAGCTTATGCTAGGAATAGAAGCAACATTGGAAACTATTCTAGGAATGATTTTCGTAGAAAATCTCGAGAAGGTTAAAATTGAAAGTATAACATGTTTGGATCTTTAAGTATGAAGTATAGTGCTACAAATGCAAGAATTTTGGACATGTATAAGAATATTGCAGGTTGAACACTCCTCAAAGATAGCCAAAGGATGAATCAAATGTTCCTCCAAAATAAACTTCAAAATTTTGGAAGAAGAAGGGTGAAAATTGTGTGATTGCTCTAAAAACCCAAAACAATAAAAGTATATGGTATGTTCAAAGTGGTTTCTTAAAACATGTGATAGGGGATAAAAACAAATGTGTATCTCTATAGAACATTCTCATTTGGAAATCATGGTTCAATTAAGTTTATAGGAAAGGGTACAATTAAGCTCAGAAGTAAGGATGTCATGGAAGGAGGTCTTTTTCTCATTGAAAATATGAACCATAACTTGAAGAGTGCGAGTCAAATGTGTGATCAAGGACACATGCCTCTGTTCAAATCAAAGAAATGTGAAATAAGAAAGGAGAAATTTGGTAGATTAGTGGCGACAACAACAAAGACCCCAAAATATATATGCACCTTGGATGAAATTAGAAAGGAAGGTTGTTTCTTGGAAAAGGAGGATGAAAATTGGATTTAGCACAGGAGAATGGGTCTCATGCATTTTGATAATTTGGTTAAAATCAGTAAAAAGGAAGCAGTAAGATAGATGCCTAAAATTTCAAAACTAGCAAGCACCATGTGTAAGCACGACATAGAAAATAGACAAGAGTTGAGTTCAAGACAAAGGGACACTCTCCTTGAAAACCATTAGATTTGGTACACATAAACCTATGTGGAATAATGAGAACCAAATTATTTGAAGGAGAACAATACTTTATGTTATTTATCAATGATTACATCATAATTACAACAGTAAGTTTTCTGAAGAAAAAGGCAGAAGCATTTGAATGTTTCAGAATTTACAAAGAGATAGTTGAAAGTGAAATTGATTTGAGAATCAAGTGTTTTAGAGCAGATAATGGAGGAGAATCCACATCCAAACAACTCCAAAAATTATATGCAGAACAAGGAATAAAAATACAATTCTCAACAGCCAAGACACCACAACGGAATGGATTCATTGAAAGAAAGAACATAATGGTAGAAGACATGGTGAGGACAATGTTGAATGATTCCAAATTGAGTGATATCTTTAGGGTTAAAGCAGTGGAGACAGTTGTGCATATTCTAAACAGAAGAATTCCTAGAAACAATAGTGACAAGACCCCATATGTCTATGGAAGGGGAAATTGGAAAATGTCAAGAAATTCAGAGTCTTCATAAGCAAATGCTACAAAAAAGGGGAAGATGAGAAGATTGGAAAATTTGATTCTCAGGTGGATGAAGGTATATTTGTTGGGTACTTGAACAGAAGTAAGGCATACAAATGTCATAGTCTAAGACTCAACAAGGCAGTGGAAAGTTGTAATATTTGATTAAATCTATGGGCTAAATTCCAAAAAAGGATGCTCATCTTCAAAGAAGCAAGAAATAGAAGAACCAAAGCAAGAAGGAAGAGTAAAAGAAGAATAATCAGGAGAAGGGCCAATTGTCAACCAAGAACAAATAGAAGATAACTAGCAAGAACCTTCAAAAATTCCTAAATGATGGTATCAAAAGAATCATACATTAGTGTTAACACCAAAAAATTGTACACCCGTTAGCACAATCCAAAATAAATTGTATCCAACAGAATGCACAGGTGGACATTTTCTAGCCGAATACATTATGAAGTTTAAAAATCAAAGTTATCATAAGGTCCAAACTTTATAAAAGAAAAACAATTAAGATTGCATGTCTATTTATTTGATAAACACACGTGTGCAGAATAACCTCCAAAAGTCGCGTGGTTGCAGAAAAGGATGGCTCAGCGATCTGGGACAACTTTACGCACTTAGGGTCAATTCCCTAACATGATTTCAACCCAATACACCCAAATTCGAGTCACCTTGGAGATATGTAGTCCTCAATGGAATCATATTTTCCTACTCATGTGTATTTATCATACATGTACCAAGAGAGGAAGAAGGATTCAAAAATTTTCTATATAAACAGGCCATGGGAGAACCAAAATATGAGACATTGTTACGCTGGCCAATTTTTTGTTTGAGCAAACCACCATTGCATTGTTGAAGCAAAATAAGTGAAGGACACTAGAATGTTGGTCATATTGCTTCTAAGAAACCCATCATCTTAGTGAGAGAAGAGGAATCCACCATTGGAGAGTATTCACACTTCTGTGAGAGAGAGAAGAAATGTGCAAATAGATTGAGGAAAGAAACCCCCTTGTTGAGGATTTTGTAGCTCCATAGCTCAAATAATTCACTTCAAGTGTCTAAGATTCATCATTTGTATTCAACATATACCACCAACAATCAATAAAGGGATATTTTTTCCATATATTATTGAGATGTTTGCTCCATTTGAGCATTGTTTTGTTTATGTACCTCTTTGTTTAGTTTATGTTTATGTATGCATTGTTTGCACTATTTATAATGTTGTGTTTATTTAATTATGTTCATTAACAACGCCAATTTGATTATGATCCGTTATAGGGAACAATCCCCTACTAAGGGGGTGTATTTTGGTACACTTGTGCTCCAAAAACACTACAACAGGAATGACGACCATACTACTCCCTTTTCATTAATCTAGAGATTGTTTTGTAGGACATTCTCCCTACACAACCTTCCTACAAGGCGCTCTACACCTCTCTAGATTTTTTACAGTCCCTCGAGACCTGTCCTGAGCCCATGGAAGTGAAATGTTTTATGTTCTTTATCTCTCGCGCACCTTTTTCTCTGACAAGCATAGCCTGCATGCCTTTTTCTCTAACAAACATGAGCATACGTCTGTGTTTGCAAAAAATCACGTAATCAATAGAAAGCACAAAAAGCCTTGTATTTTTCCTCTTTTCTCAGGTGATTGGGAGCCTTTAGTGAAATGCCTTCACCTCTACATTCAATATTTTTTGTTTAATACCTATGGTAGCTTTACGAACAATAATTGGTGAAGAAATTAGAGTATTTTTCATTATGTATTTGCAAATAACCACATAGCTTAATTAGGGAGGAAAGTAAGTGGAAATTTTCCACATATGTTTTTCAAACTATTTTGCTTAAATTTTCTGCAAATCACATAGCTTAATTAGTGAGAAGTAAGTGGCCCATTATCCATGAATCTTTCTACTAACAAAAGCATTTTTTGGGATTGGGAGCAAATGTTACTAGAAAAATTAAGTAATCTTTTATTCCCTTGCGTATCTTAGATGAACCTGGGATTGCATATGAAAACCTTCTCAAAAACATTTGAATTTCCATCTCCCTTATTAAACTCCACAGTTTAAGAAGAAAAAAGTAAGTTGCCCATAATCCACAAATATATTTCTTTTTTCCATGCAAGGAGAAATAAACACTTAGCATAATTAGAAGGATATTGAAAAGGATCATCACATATCCACATCTTATCACACTTTTTATGTTCACTTGCTTCACACTCTAATCCTTCATACGCTTTGTACTCAAGAAACCTCCAGCTTTTTGGAGCTTTGGGTACTTAGTCTATTTTGGCTTAGAAAATGACTTCATAAGTGAATTAAGACTCCTTAAAAAGAAACCAAAACTTAAACTAATTAAATTTCCCCACAGGGGCCACTAAAAAATTTATAGTTCAGGTTAGGACCATTGGGGGTAGGCATCCCATAAGCCACCATGGTCATGTTACACCATTGAAACATAGTTGTTGACTTTTTACGGAGCTTAAAATCCTTCAATCATCTTGTTGGGCATGGAATCCCCCCAAGGCATGTTTTCGGGCTTAAAGCCAAATTTTTTACCAAGTCCATTATAAAGGCTCCGCGATTTGTGGGCACGGAGCATAAAGTCATAATAGAGTCACAGGGTTGTACGCCCTTGTTTTTGTAATGTAACGTCGGCTTGATAAACCTATCCATGGTTCGCGGACCATGGGATTGTATAAATAGAGCGAGGCTCTAAGTGTAGAAGATAGCTAATGAATGAATAGACTAGAAGCATGATGAATCTAAGAGATTGAGTCGAAGTGTAAAGTGTGTCTTGGGTCATAAAGTAGGAGAAGGCAGCTGAGTGCGCAGGGCAGGTCAAGTCTGTAACCATTGGAAAGATCAGTAAAGAGAAGTTTTATCATATTTTTGTGTATCTTTTCTTGTTTTATGTATTATTGGGTATAAATTACAATTTTACTGTGTATTTGTTGCACGGACTCATATGAATGTGATGTATAAATAAATATAACATAAGGCATCCATTTACGCGCAAGTAACTAACTGGAGTAGGAAGATAAGTAAGATCTCAGGTGTGACTTAGGGACATAGTATAGAGCACTGCTCCAGCAGTGCGGAAGCCCCACAGCCCCTGGTTAGGGCTGCGTGAAGGCAAGTATATCAGGGCGTGAGGGACAGGCAAGTGCGCGAAGTAACCTATGCAAAGGGATTAACAGTTGGACCAAATCAACCTCTTATACATCTCAAGGGTGCGGAAACCTAGTTCCAGCACCCCCCCATACTACTTCAGGTGAGACCTCAGTACGCACTCCACGAACTATTGGCGAAAGGGCTAGTAGTACAGGGATTTGTTTAGCTAATTAACTTCAAACCTAGGTCAGGCCCCAACAAGCCAACAAATGGTTCTGTTTCCGGGACCGGGATCTGTATAGATATGTCTGATGTCGTATCACTGGAATCCAACTAAGAAAGGAATTGAGGATTGGTTGGATAGGAATATTCACAAGTTCGCAGCATAGGAGAATAGGAATCTACGACTATCAAAAGAAGAGTGGTTAGACTGCTACTTATACACAGAGATCCACCAAAATTTCTTCACATCCTTCCCTACTGAGCTATTCGAGTGCATCGCGAAGCTAGCAGATAGCCAAGGAAGGTGCAAGCTTGACAGACCTATTGTGTGGATTCCAGAGTTGGTGTGCAGATTGGAAGCATCAAAGGATAATATCGCACGCACTGTTGATCACTGGCTCGATCAAATTATACGAGGATTCATCACTGAGTTCACGGTAGATACTTCAGTCAGCTATAGCGAAGTAGAGCGATGCTTCCTCAAAGGATCGCGAGGTAAGTACGTTAAGTCTTTGAACACACGGATTAAAATTCTACTGTGTGAAAAGAGGGTTATGCGAATAAATTGATATATGGGGCTACACGAAGTGGGAGAATCTATAAAAATGAAGGTAGTGCGGAACTAGAAACTAGCCCCTTGATTTCACCCGCAGGAGGGAACGAGGAAGAGCTCACGAAGGTCTCACCAAGAAGTGCGATCAATTTAATAAGATAGAGAATTTTGCACATATCACCCCCACCCACACCACCATCGGTTTCACCCTCTTCACCCCAATATTTTCCCATACCACCTCCGCCACCACCACGAGTCAATATGGCGAGTACGATAAAGTTGCCAGTGTTCAAGGGAGTAGGGAATGAAGATCCGAACCAATTTTGGTTCGTGATAAAAGTTGTATGGGAAGCACAAGGAGTTAGGGATGACAACATAAAGAAAGTGACATTGGTTAGCGCTCTATAGGATCGTGCGCTGACCTAGTACATTAAGCATTCCAACGACAATCCAAATGCGAGGATCGTGGATATCTAAACTGTGTTAAACAAATAATTTAGCAGGCCAAAGTTAGAGGCGCAGTTGATCATTAGGTTCAAGGAAATCACAATGCTACCAGGCGAGACCCCTTGGGAGTTGGATCAGAGACTGAAGTACAAAATTTGCGAAGCTAACATGACGTTGATGGATGGACAACACTACGAATGATTTGTAGCATCGTTAAAGCCGCATCTAAGGAACATGTTGTCACAACAGAGGCTAACAACTCAGGCTGAGGCCTTGGAGGTCACGATGAGACTGCACAAGAACCTAATACAGGATCCCAACCTGGGAGTTCAGCAGATTCACGTGCAGTTGAAAAACTTGTGCCTTGAGATGTATAGTCTAAAGCAAGACAAGACAACTCACCCAAAAGTGCGTGACGAGGTATGGTGCATAAAGTGCAAAGGTTAGGGACACAAAAAGGACCACCACCCGGTGTTCGTGAATTACCTCGCGAGAGGAGGACCAATGCCATTGAGACCGAAGGCACAACCATGACCGAGCACAGCACCTCCATTATGGTGCGTGATTTTCTAAATAAGAGGAAAGAATGCTACAAATAACTGCCATTTATTAAAGAAGTACATGCAGAATTCACAACAGTTGTTTTGTAATTTCTGTAGATCAGTGGGACATGATGAGTGCACCTATAGAAGTTATGAATTGATGATGGATCGGAGTTGATATGTTACAATTGCAGAGGGCCAAGACATTATGCATGTAATTGTACAAATCCAATGCGGCCATCATGCTTGTATTGTACATTGTTTGATCATGAGACGGAGGATTGCCCCACAATAATAGTGTGCCTGCACGATAAACGAGCGCTCCAACTTCCATCGACTCAAAACCTGCAAATGATGAGGTCTGAGCCACACGAGGAAGACCCTAATGTGAATATTGTGCTCTGAAGTGGAATTATGACAGGGGATGACAGTGGCAAGCAACCTAAAGAAAGCACTTGGCTTCGCAAGTCTCCAACAAAGGAACTAGAGTTTGATTTGGATCGCACTAAGGAAACCTTCATGGAAGCCAAGAAGAGCTTCACTGATGCCTCCACTTCAAGAAGTAATGACAGACCAAAGCCAAAAATGGACCCATCGATGCTCACAATGTCCCTAGAAACATGCATGAAGTTGTTGTGTGACAACAAGGCTGTAAAGGGGCTACAATAACTCATAAATAGATGCATTAGGACCATGCCAGGAGAACTGCATGTAGTCCAAAAGTTTGGAAAGCACACGAAGAGGACAGGAAGGGAGATGAGATTGACTGCGCAAATTGGAGAATATGAGATGGACCAAGTGATTTTGGATCTAGGATCGGATGTGAACATTCTGCTGAAGCAGAAATGCGAGCGCATGGGAAGACCTATGCTGCAATGGTCTCCTATCCAACTATGAATGGTGAACCAGCAAAAGATCCTACCTATGGGGAGATTGCAAGGAATCATGGTGGATATCGAAGGAGCAAGCGTGCTAGCAAACTTCGAAGTAATAGAGATTGTTGATGACAACAATCCTTGCCTTATGCTATTAGGAATAGATTGGGCCATTGACATGAATGGGGTGATAGATAAATATGAAGAAGTGCAAGATGATTTTTGAGAAAAAGTCTCTGCGTTTAGTTGTACCTTTGGACCTTGCATAAGGAACGCGCTACACGGAGCCAGTGCGCAACTACGACATCAATGCCGATTTGAACTGCATCTACAAGATAACCGTGCGAGAACAAGAATGGGTGAATCCAACCACGGATGGACGAATCTCATGGGAGTGCGAAAGCTCCTGCACCTCGGATTATGACTAGGAGATAGAACGATGGCAGAATCGGTTACATGAGGTAACCATGCTAAACTGTAACATGATTACGATATTGTTGCGCTGCGTATCAATGAAGGTAAGGGATCTTCCTACATATGATGGATTAAGTGAGGTGGATGACTTCCTAAACAGATTGAAAGAGATGTGCCAAAACAACAACATTTCGAAGCTTTGAAATGGGTAATGCGCACTACACTCACAAGGTGGTGGGGTACGCACCAAAGAAGCTTTGAGGACTGGCATGAATGCATGAGGATGATGTGCATGCAGTTTGGGAAGCCTCAAATGTGATTAACAGACAAGATTTCCAAACAAAACGGTCCGCACACTCACCTATCTAGATGGATACATGCATATGGTATGAAACCTGTGCGAATGCACATAGTCTTCGCATTAGGAGACACGGTCAGTAAGAATGTGCAGGTGAGGCAATGGCATGAATGACACCTCCAGTTGGAACCACGGAGTATAGAAATACCAAGTGCGCAGAAGGTTATCCATGCAGAAGCCTTTAATGAAGTATGCAAAGCGTTGAACAAGATACACAATGCACATCGGACTGATTGGTACCTACACATACCAGCGGTTCTATGGGCTTATAGGACCACATGCAAGAAACTGACGGTGTAGGCGCCTCTGAGGCTGGAGTATGGAGTGAATGTTATAATCCCCATAGAGCATAAAATGCCTAGTCCACGCATGGCAACACTGGCAGATACGACAGTTTGCGGAACCTTGGAAGAAGGGGCAGCGCAGTTGAACGAAGCAGAACACTTGGGACATGACGAGGAAATCTGACAAGGTGACCTTAGGCTCCAAGAACTTATGAATGGTAGTGTGCGGCTAAAGGAGAAAAGCGCTTTGCTGGAAGTGGAAGCCAAGAAGCTGGAGGACGGGATCAAGAAGGATTTTCTTGATAAAGAACCTAGGATGAAAAAGCAAGGTGCACACGATCACATCGATGAATTTGGAAACTATAGTTGAGAATTGATCAGCCTGATGCCTTGGATTGGACCACATATTACCAAACGAATCAACCATGGTGGCGCGATGCTGATAATAAAGTGTGTGACACATCTAGTAACAATAAAACGGATCGATGACCAGATGAAACCCTATATAGGTGGTGTGGCTACCTGACTAACCACAGGAAGTATAGTCTTAGATCTCCAGGCAGTTGAAAGGAGGCACAGGACTATAAACTACTCTACCCAGGAGCTACGTGATGTTGGAACTGCACGCAGAAGCAAAGAGTCACATGGTCCATGACCGCACAAGGGGGGTTGTGCTGCCGTGCGGGTTGGCTGGAAAGTGACCATTGGAGTCACTATTCATGATATGATGCTCAACGTGAGGTCAAATGGAGTGGGTGGAAGACACTTAAGATGTGCTTTATGGTTAAGATTTTAGAAAATCTACCGCCAAGGGACCATTAATGAATCAGATATGGGGGGAATGGTCAAATTCAAATTCAAAATGCGCTATAAATTACAAAGGATTTCCCAGCAAACAACACTTGGTCATTTGCGAATTGAGCTATTGTATGCCCCACATATCCCAAGCCAAGATCTGTTTGCCCTGTTTCGAGTGTTGATTGAGCCCTTGAGTACATGATTGGAAGCTTTCTGGACCAGCAAGATGGCAACATCATAAGAAGTTGGGGAAATTACAAAAATGACCACTGAAGAGGCCGCGTAGGCCCTGACTGTGGGGGATGCCCCTGAAGGCACCGAAATTGTGGTGGAAATCCCCAAATCACCACGCACGTTGAGGCTGAAGAAAGACAAATATTTGATGATTCCTATATGTGTGTCCCCTACAAACCCGCTATGCACCAGGTTAACGATGGAGGAGAAAGGGAAAGTTGTTAACTTGGAAACTGATGAGGAGGAGGAAGACGTAGAGGACCTTATCATTGAAGAAGATGAGGACAAAGGAATGGAGGAAGAAAGTGAGCCTGCTCACCCTCCAACAAAGTTGCCCGCCTATATCCCCTCGCGGAAGGGGAAGGCAAAAGTTCCCAAGGATCGCGACGAGAGCAAGAGCTCTCTCTAGACCCCGCTTCTCCCAAATGACATCATTTTTTAGGGCATGCACCTGGTACAGGTGTTGAGCTTGAAATTTGAAGATTGGGATCTCGTTGACCACGAGAAGTTCCCTCATCTAGAGACCGTGTAGCTCATGAAGCCCAAGCAGAACACCGCGGCAGGGGTTATTGAATTGGATCCGCGAAAGTGGTTCCATGAAGTGGAAAAGGCAGAGTTACTAAACCTGCTCTGGGAGTCTCATTTCCACCATACCCCAATAACAATATTCGTCATCAGGTAGCTGCTTTGCTTGGTGCATGGTGGGTGTTTGTGGCTGGAGGATCCCATCCCCATCACGGACCACTTAATCCACCGTGTTACCCAGCTTCCATGCAAAGGAGAGGACCCCACAGACATCTCAGAGGGGAAGAGCAGTGACTTGGCCATAGCGAAGGCCATGAAGAAGAAGTACAGGATGGAGAAGAAGAAAATGGGCTACGCCATATCCAGCATCAACAACAAAGCAGTTAAAGTGGTGACCCAAATATTGGCGAGTAAATTTATGTGCAAGTGTTGTGCAAATGAGGTATCCGCGCCAGTGGTAGCCCTTGTTGAGCAGTGCGTGGAGGGGGTCCAATTTAACTAGTCCAAGTTCCTCTACAAGGAGTTCCTAGAAAATTTCCGCGAGGCTCAGGAACAAGGCAAAACATTCCACTATGCATGGCTTCTGTTGTCAATAGTGCTTGTGGCAGGGGAATTGCCATAGGACAGTCAGTTCCCCATGCTTGACAAGGATCTGCGGAGGTCGCGAAGTATGCTTCACTCTAGGCCACAAAGGATGCAACCCAGATTCGCAACAGTAAGATATTTTGGGTGTTCATGGAAATGAACATCAAAATGGGGATTAACCACAAGCCACCGTTGTCACCCACTGTCTACAATAGCCTGCAAAGTTTTGCAGAATTTAAAGTAGACCTCCACAGCATCTATATCAGAGCGTGCAAGGACCCAGCCAATAAATGGAGAGAGCTACCCTTTGTAGCCATAGATGACATAATATTTAATGTACTAGAGACATGGCTGCCGAAGTGGCGCACCTGAGACATCGCGACAATGAGGAAGTCTACCGTGTTGAAGAAGAAAGAGGAGGCCAAACTGTGCATGGCGCAGTTGGCAAAAAAGGGAAGGCAAGAGGCAGTGGCAGCGGCAGCAAAAGCAAAAGAGGCATGGGACACTACACAAATAACAATAGAATAGAAAAAGGTTGCAGCAGCAACAGCAACACAGGAGGCAGCTGAGAAGGCACGCGAGGGCCAAAAGTTTCCTTCGCATGGGCAGGAAGAGGAAGAGGAGGGTGGCGCGGACCCACAAACCATGTCAACACAACTGAAGTGCTAGCACTCGAGTGAGTGGAAGGGGCCGCACAAGAGGTCAAGGAATCAAAGTTGTCTATTGCCCCGATCACCCTTACTGAGGGTGATCTACACGACATTGGCAAGATGGTGCGCAATGTCACCTTCAAGGCCCTCTAGAACTTTGCACAAGAGAACCAGATTGCGTTAGGGGCCCTCAGAGCATAGTTGCAGGAGTTGTAGGTGCGCACTCCTCAGGCTGGTACCCTTTCAACCAACCTTGTAGTAGGTACAACTGCAATAGAGCTGATGTTGCGCGCTCGGACAAAAAATACAATAGTGTTGCCAAAAGGGGAACTGGTGACAACAAATGAGGCGTAAAAGCCTACGATGAGGCACTGGAGGGTATCAGGATCAACATGGTTGCACTCCCACAGGAGACACTATACATTCTACAGGATGGGATTATTGTAGAACTATGGGCTAGGGAGAGTCGCATGCTGCAAGTGCTGAGCGAGCAAAAGATCAACATCGAGCAGTTGAGCTTGCAGCACGACGAAGTTCTATCACAGAATAGGAAGATGGTACAGGTATTGGAAGAAGCCTATTAGATGGCCCCTGAGCTGGCCATCCTAGCAGATGCACCAGCAGAGGCGCACATCCACAGACTAGTAGCAGGGGTGCACAAGGCATGAGAAGAAATGACTAAGGTTCAGCTGGAGTGAACCTTCAAATAGCAGAGCTGTGGTTAAAGGCGCAGTCATCCACCCCTCCTGAAGTAAGAGAAAAACATGCCAACACTATTGCATCAGGGCTAGAAGAGAGCGGCAATGCAGTAAGGGACTACACTAGAATGTTTGAGGAGTCATTTGAGGTCCCCACAAATCTGCAGGAGGACCCCAACATCTAGCACTTAGAAACAGAGGTGTGTGAGCTCCAGCAGCAGTATGACAACATCAAAGGAACTACGTAGATGGTGGCCCTCACTTAGAGGCTCGCGCTAATGTAATAGGCCAAAGTGCTGAAAGAACAGGTGGACATAGCATGGAACAAAGAAGCAGTCATAAAGGCATGCGTTCAAACTTGGATCGATGAGGCCTTCACCATCACAAAAACAATTGAAGGCAAGCTCGCACAAATGTAGGGGACACAGGAACATGTCCAAGGACGCAGTTCCGACACCACGGTCTCGGAACGGCGAGTACAGGAGATTTAGCAGGCAGCCACTCAGTGCGCTGCTGACCTTGCAACAGTTGGAATAGAGTTGGAGGGACTCTGCATGAAGATCTCCACATCGACAGAGTGACTCGAGGGTGAATCATGATGTTTTTGTTGGGGGCCTGTTGGATATGGAATCCCCCCAAGGCATGTTTTGGGGCTTAAAGCCCAAGTTTTGAAAAATTCCATTGTAAAGGCTCCTCGATTTGTGGGTGCAAAGCGCGAAGCCATAATAGAGTCACAATGTTTTCCACCCTTGTTTTTGTAATGTAATGTCGGCTTGATAGACCTACCATGGTCCGCGAACCATGGGATTGTATAAATAGAGCGAGGCTCTAAGTGTAGAAGATAGCTAATGAATGAATAGACTAGAAGCATGATGAGTCTACGAGATTGAGTCGAAGTGTAAAGTGTGTCTTGGGTCGTAGAGTAGGAGAAGGATTTGCAAGTGAGTGCGTAGAGGCCTAGTAGTCCGCAGCTAATCCAGACTTAAACAGGAATGCAACAAATTACAGAGATAACCATATACACAAAGATGCAGCGGAAATAATACTTCATTTCATTAATGGAAAATACTGAAATATGCTTAGAACCAGAAATGGAAATAAACCAGCTAGGGCAATAGCAGCTTATCTCTGAGAAGAGATGTGTGGCTACATGCCTCTGAACTGTGTTACAATGAGGCTCGAAGGCCTATTTATTGTTGAGAAACCATTGAAAAACCCTTCACATTCCAAAACCTGACCCTGGAAGATGAAACGCCAAATTGTGGGCCCCGTTTTTGGGTAAGTTGGTACATCAACTTCCCGGGGTCGCGAATTGGTCATCTTATCTCCGTTTGACGCGCATGATAGCCCGTTGGAAATATATCTCCGAGGACTACGACGGAAAAGATGATTTTTTGACAGAAAAATCGCTGGCAGTAGATTTCCCAAAAAACGTCGTTTAGGGCCTCAAAACGGCTCCGGAAGTTTAGGACCCGAAAAACTGCTAAAAATAGTAAAC
>APFE030527923.1:10839-25452 GCA_000404065.3 Pinus taeda
ATATTAAACAGGACATCATTAGCTAGACACAGTCGAATAGCACTAATCGCTCTTTCATCCATCTTGGCCCACTCGCTATCTGTGATGTTGTAAGGCTGTTTGGCCTTGCCCAACAACGCCTTTGCCACGCCATGTTGGACAAGCAAGTCATGCATCTTCACCTTCCAGATCTCAAAATTATTCTTGCCATTGAATTTCTCAATTTCAAATCAGGCACTTTGAGTTTTCGCCATTTGTACCAACAAAAAACACAATAATCTCCAATACCAATGTTTAAATACCAGCAATTAAAAAAATTTGCCTATGCCTTTGTTTTTAATGAAAATCTGATATGGAGCGGACCCTATAATTCATTTAAACTATTTTAAAATTTCCCATTGGATCAGAAATCTGAGAAATGGATGATATCGGAAATTCCGAGGTGAAACTTAACCAAAACTCACCATAAATAACGGAACGAGGCCGCCAAAGACAACATCTTATACTCGTACAATAAAAGCATGAACGATTTTTCTGCTACCCTTGACAAAGAGCATCTTGCACTCTCAAAACTGCCGCAGGTATTGTTTGCATTGGTTATCCAAACAAGAAGTCTACGTTCAACTTGTTCACGGGGATTCTTTGGATTAGAATTTGGAGCGATAAAATTTGAAGCTAAATTGAAAGGAAAGTGAATCCTGTCACTGGAGGATTAGATCGTCGGAATACGCACGATTAGGTTTAATTTTGAATCTGCCTTTAAAGTGTGTAATCAAGAGGATGATGATTATAGCGCAATTAACCTTGATACCAATATCGAATTTGGAGGTGAGACTCTGGTATATCAGAAAAGTTCCAAGGTGAGATATTTAGTCACACCGTTTCCCACTTCCCAAAACAAAAGGCAACAAAAAATTCCGTGCCAATCCCAAACAAAAAAAGAATTGTTATGTACCTGAATGCTGGCTATAAACCCACGCAGAACCAATTTCACGCACAACAGATAGCGCAACAGAGACATACCATTCAAGCTCCACGCAACAGAGACATACCATTCAAGCTCCACGCAACAGAGACATATCATTCAAGCTCCACGCAACAGAGACATACCTTCTCGGCGCACCGCACAATAAACGCACCAGGTATCAGCGCGCACGGAGGCTGTGAACGCACCAGGTATTTCTGGTCTCTTCCGCGCAGCAAAGAACTGAATATACCACCACACACGCAGGTAAGAGAACAAGGTGTCTTCCACCAGCACGTCATACACAGCGCCCTCACATCCAGCGCTCCACCTTGAGCTCTGATACCAATTATTGGTCCCAGATGCACAACAAACAAACAAACACACAGCAGAATCAAACATGCATAGAGAGACAAGAGTTTAACGTGGTTCACCCAACCAATCTGGGCTACGTCCACACAACATAGGCATCGGCAATTTATTAATCAAACAGGAGATTACATCAAGAAATCCTCACAAAAAACTTCTCTCTCTTAGCCAACATCCGAATGATTGCCTGTTATATAGGATAGAGAATCTAACAGCCTCATTAACTCCCTCACATCAAATATAGGAGGCATTAACTCCCTCCCAACAACCTGGAGCTAATCTAGGAACTGAATTTCTATTGTTGTCATCAGCTGAGATTTTTCCTATTTTGCTCCAAACAGAAAATCTCAACATCAACGAGCCTCAGATTAGAACCGAATTGTGTGTTTTGGAGAGCAAATAGGCTCTATTTATAGTTGTTCATCCATGCGAAAAGTAACTTTTGGGCAGGCCAACTTGATCCTTGGAGAGTCGACTTGGTCTTTGTGGAGGGAAAATTTAAATTTTCCCACTCTTAATGAGCACAAATAAATAATTACTTTTTCTTGCAAGCATGAAGAACATGCTTCATATAAATTTTTCTTTTGCAAACATAATTCATATTTCACTATTACAAGTACAAAGGAATATTATGAAGCCTGACCATAGCTACAAAGATTCAACACTTTACTCAACACTTGAATTAGAAATGAGGAGGGAGGTGCTTATAATGCATTTCCTTTCCCTCCATCGGATTTTAAAAAAACAAAGAAAAATTTATCAAAATCAAATGTTGGTCTGCAATGGTCCTCCAAGAGTTTGATAAGGGTCTTATTAGGCTCTTATAAAGGTTCACGGGTCTTGAAGAGTTTGGATGAGTCTTGGAGGATCTTTTCCTCTAGACTCGTTTTGGCATTCCACTTGTGAAGACTTGCGGGTCTTGAAGAGTCTTACAAGGGTCCTGCTTCATTAATTCTAAGAGGCTTATCAAATTTTGTAAAAGACAAGTTGGGACAATGCTCCTCAGCTAAAGATCTTTGGGAAAGACAAAGGACAGAGGAAATTTTGACAAATCATCAAAAATAAAAATCCGAAAACTTGATAAACCTACAAACTGAATTTGATCAACTAGAGAGAAGGCTTAAAGAAGAAATTATCTCCCTGAAGACCCAACTTGAAGAAGCAAGAAAAATTGAAGAAGTGACCAAATGCCAACTAAAGAAAGAAAAATATTGGGAGAAGTGTGAAGAAATCGTATAATTAAGAGTTGAAGTCAACAAGCTCAATAAAATGTTGAAAAGCTTGCATGGGCTAGATAACATTGTCAGCTGCAACAAATCAAGTCCAAGTGAACCTTCATGCAAAGGAGATGCAAGCACCAAATCCCCAAAGGAAAAATTGGAAGAAAAACTTGAAAGTGAAATCTTTGTTTCTCAAAAGGACACCTTGCGAAGAAGAGTGGCAGAAGATCATCATGCCAATCCATCTCACCAAGGTACCAAAGTATATTTCTTGGTTGTTGTTATTCATGTACATATTTTCGGCATAAGGCTATGGATTGCAAATCTTATAACAGGGTTAACTACAAAGGATATCAACAAAACTATGGAAGCATGTTTACGAGTAGACAAGTCAGAAACCCTAATGGATTCTCCAGCAAAAGGTACACTAACATTTTCTATGTCATTCAGGTATAACACAAAATGCTTTAAATTCCAAAACTTTGGACATATTGCATAGGACTGCAAATGTGACATGAAGTGGACTCCTAAGCATATTAGGCAAGAAAGCAAACCCACTAGGGTTTGGAGAGAAAACATGTTGAGAAAGAAGAAGAAATATTGTCAAGGGGAGTATCCCAACAAATGCAAGACACCCTTTGCCATTGATGTCAAAGGGGTTGAGAAAGAAAAGGAAGTGCAAGATGAAGACAAAGGAAGTGAAGCATGGAGATAGGGGGAGCATGAGTGTTGACATCAATGACAAAGGGGGAGATTGTTGGAATAATTGTCATTGATGTCAAATGGTGAATGGGGCCAGCATTTGTTTGATGATATGAATACAAGAGAATGAATTTGGACATGAGACCACTCCAGATTGATTGCCCTCGTCATGCCATTTCATTTGATAGGTGGCACGCCTCGTGGGTCCTCTTGGTTGAAGAGATATTAAAATTTCAAGTTCGATGCCCCAAAATAGATGGGCATAGTGCTAGATTTTTCCCCACAAAATTATGGCCTCAATACTTCATTGTTGCCCCTAAAAGGATGTCAAAATCATAATTTAAACTAGCCTAAATTCATGTGTCCTAATCAACATTGAAAGGAGATTCTATGGAAACAAAAAATGATTTTTTAAAGTGTTCTAAGCCTCTCTTAATAGGTCAACTTGATGGCAAACATTTTGTTGCTCAAGTCGGCTCCATGATTAAAGGACAAGTTAGACTCCATCTACCCCCACTTGCTCATGCATATATAGGGCAATTGGTTCACTTCAAAAGGCATCATCGATTTGGTCATCTTTCTATGAAATCCACTCCAATACCTTATGAGGCTAGGGCAAGAACGCAGATTTGTAGAAGCCAAAATTTTCAAGGTTCTGTTGACAGTGCTGGACCCACCAACATTCAGGGGATCTTCCCGACATGAAGTCCCAACTAGACCTCACAGTGTTTGGTGTAGGAGTCCCATCCGCTAAGATGGCCCAGTTGCCATTATCTTAGAGATTTACCTTCTCTCTTGTTGTTCAGCACATGAGAGTGTTATGCTTGTAACTTCAAGAAAGGGAGGTGAGTATGCCTGTTGAGTGCGTAATGTAACTTTGTGTCCGGTTCACTTACTGTAAGGGAGAGGGTAAAAGTGAGCCTCTAGATGTACCACCTACGGAGAGACACGCGAAAACAACAAGGTTCTATCCAACATTTAGTGGAATAGTCCCATTAAGGGATTTTTGAGGTCTAAAATGGCCTCCTAAGAAAAATGTACAACCAAAATAAACTTTATAAGAACCAATAGGATTCAAGATGATGATGTCAACCACGGGGGATGATTCACCATTTTTGGAGTAACAAAGTACAAAGATTAAAAAATAATAAAATAATAAAACTACTTTTTCAACTCGTATTTTCAACTTATATCCCTAACTTTTTACTCAAATTTTGAGCAGGAGTACTCGTTGGATGCAAAATTTAATTCCTCATCCAAGGAGTACCCATGTTGCATACTTTCGATGGACCTTGCTACACGAAAAATGAGAAATACATGAAAAATGTGATTGCTCATCCAAGGAGTACCTATGTTGCATACTTTCGATGAGGAATCAAATTCTGCATCCAATGAGTGTTTCCGTTCAAAATTTGAGTAAACCCATACAGAGATAAGTTGAAAATACGAGTTGAAAAAATAGTTTTGTCCTTTTTCCCTCTAAAATTTGATGATGTAATCTAATATTATTTTATTATTTCCACTATTATTTTATAATTTCTATAGGAGGCCCATTACAGACCTCAAAAATCCCCTAATGATAGTGGATGCGGCAGTCACTAAAACCAAAGTGCAGGGGAAAACACGTACACAGTCCGGCAGAGTAGTCCACACGAGGTGACGGTCGCTATAACCAAGAAAACAAGAATGGTCTATCTAATGTCTTGCGTAGTCGTCCACACGGATGAGACAACAATGATAAACAATACAACACATCTTCAACGATGTAAGTACTAAAATAACAAAAGTAGTTCAACTATCTTAGTATAGGTTAAGCAAACATGCATTACAAACGTTTAAAGAATAGTCTTACAAACAGATACAAAACATGCATGAAAACGTGCTGGCCTAAGACAGGCTTCTGTTTTAAGCAAAATTTCTAAGACACATCTGTACACCATACATCATTGGTCGCAGTAGTGGGACATTGGAGCCACTCCTCGCTCGTCAAAGAACAAACTACAGACTCTCAAGGCTATATGGGAGGAGCCAAGGTGAAAAGTCTTTTGCTCATATAATGAGGGGGTATATATAGCCAAGGGTGATGCTTGACCCTTATGACTCTTGGACTTCCCTCATGACCATTCAACTTCCTATGACTTTTCAACTAACATGACTCTTCAACTTCATTATGTGTATCCGTTGGACTTTCACTTTACATTACATTGATTACAACAAGTATGGCCCATAGTAGTGATGTGGCTGAGACAATTCATGACACAACTCGACATGATGCTATTGAGATGTACTAGTTGACTGTGGTGTCCATGTCAAGCTGTTGCACTGCTGAGTGATGGATGTGCTCTCTGTGTGTTGTGTCTTCATGTTCGCATGGCAAAGTGTTGCGGGGTCTTCGATGGTCTTGGCCTTTGCTTGATGGTTCAGTGCATGTATCCTTTTCGCTTGTTGCTTGATGTGCTTTGTACGTTCGTTCAACTATGAGCAAGTCTTCTAGCATGCGCTTCTTCTTCATCCTGTTTGTCGTCGCGCTATGTTCCATTAATGTACCTGTTGTTGCAATTCACTCATGACGGGACGACATCAAATCCAAAAATCTCCTAGTCTAGCATGATGCATTGTTTTCGGTTTCGGGTCTAGGTGACCGGGAGGGAGGACAAGACACTGAAACTACACAGAGCACTACTCAGGCTGGGATGAGGGGCTCTAGAGTACTGTCAGGAAAAACCGCGCAGAGGTCATTGGGATGCAAAATTGCGCAATCAGGGACAACAGTGACAACTACAAGGTGGAACCCAGTTGGTCAGAACTGCGCAATTAATGGGAGGAAGACAAGGCAGGGTGTTGGGGGGAACTGTTAGACATTTCTGCGCAATTTTCAGGATGAGGACTGAGTGGGCCACTCGGAGTCTAGTTGGGAATCTGCGCAATTTCCCGGAGGGAGACAAAGCGGGGCAGCAAGGGACACTAGCAAGAAATTTTGCGCAATTTTCTAGAGCAGGGCATGATTAGGCTACAGGGGGCTACTCGTCACAACTGCACATTTATGAGAGAGTGCGGGACAAGCAGCACTGTGCATTTTTCGGAAACAGTGCAGAGCGGGGTAACAGAAGGTGTACCAGTCAAAACTGCACAATTTTTAGGAACAGTGCAGAGCAAGGTAGCAGAGCCCTAACTCAACATGACTGCCCAGTTTCTGCAGGCAGTGCAGGCAGCTGGGCATGTCTGCGCAATTTTGGAGAGCAGTGCAGCCCTGAGTCACAGTGCAGTGCAAATTTTCGGTAGACCAGAGGGAGGCTTGATAACTGATCTTGCGGGAAGCAGAGATTGGATCGGGCTTGGAGACAACTTTTGTGCAATTCTGGGAGGCATACAACCTGCTCACTTCTAGGATTGTGCAGTGTAGCTGCCTTAGAGGACAACCTCAAGCACTGCACAGCTCTGGGTAGCAGCGCAGGGTCACTGAGAGTTGAGGCTGCGCAGTGCAGCTTAGTCAGGGTTCAGTTGAAGGGGTTTGTCCGATCGATATATTTTTAGGAAAAATGGCTAAGTGTGAGAGCAAGTGAACTTGTATAGACGTGACATTGTGATCAAACATTTAGCATGACTTGACTACAAGACACCACAAACCAATAAGACAAACATGTGCTTAGTGAGACTGCCTTAAGGTTAAGAGCGACAAGTGCGACACTTGAGATAGACCTTCGAATGATCGTGACGACACTTGCACGACAATGCTTACAACTTTGTGTTTGAGTACGACCGATGTTCACAGAGCAAAGACAACTCATGCACACAAAGACCAACCTTCAAAATTGCCAGAACAAGATTTTGCAAGCATGAAAAAGCAATCAACATGCCAAAAGATGACCGTTGGTCGGACAAGCAAAAGGGTGTAAAGATTCTACAAGAGCTCATGGAATGAGCTCGAGTGTTTGCAACCATTAGTGGACAAACCAAGGAAGGCTCTGAAATTTGGATGTAGGCCAAAATTTTGGAGGGTGTTGCAGCCACTACAACAGGTTCATTTGGACTTTATTGTTTAATCTTTTGGATGGTGTTTTTGTTGGGGCAAAGCAGTGGTTTTGAAGCTTGTTTGAGGTTTATTGATAGCAAATACAAGTACTTTGAGGCTCCTTTTGAGGACTATTTTGAAACCCTAATTTAGCCTCTTTAATAGACCTTACAAGACAACTCAACTCGGCCCTTGTTTCAAGATGAAATTCGACCTTTGTCTAAGGCATCTCTATGGCACAAATTTTGCCTCTTGTTTGAGGCATTTTGGAGGCAGAACAGAGTCATCTTGAGCCTGATACAAGTTCGTTTCTAAGGTCATCTTCTGTGTTGTTCAAGCTTACCTGAAGTAGATTGCAAGCTGCCTTCTAGGAATTTTTTTTGTGGCTAATCAAATGTTTGTTTCAAGACAAATTCGAGGCAATTGATAGAGGACTGAAGTATCAAGTATCCTTTGAAGCAGACCCAAACCAGACGCTGTCCGAACCTGAGGCTATCCTGAGATAGATTCAAAATCTTTCCGAGGCATCCAAATTTGAGGCTTCTGAGGCATTTGAACCTGAAGCTTTTGAGGCAAACTCGAACGTGAGGCTCTTGACGTTGATCCAAACTTGTGATTGATCCAAATTTCTGAGGAAGTGATCCGAATTTTGAGGTAGAACTCTGAGTTCCCATTTGAGGCATAAATCTGAACTTTTGACGTAGAATCTGAGGCTCTCTTAAAGCAAACCAAGACTTGTCCTATGGTTAATCCTAAACATTTTGTTCATAGGTAACATTAAACCAAGTTAGGGTTGTTCTCATGATCTATTGAGGGATGTGTTAAAGATAGTTTAAGCAACTATTAAGTAGGAATTAGATTCCTTCTTTTGGATTGTATACTCCTGAAGATCTTTACAGTTTGTCTATTAAAGGTCAGAGATATAGCAACTTGCATATTGGACATGACAAAGGGGCAAACCTGAAGTTGTTGATAGCAACTGTTTGTTAGAACAATCATGATTACATATGATAGGGCCTTAAATCGGTAAGAGGTTGAATTTGAGGCAGTGAGAAGATGGTCATAAGGCAGAGAAAAGGCATATTAAGTTGTGTTTTAGAAAGTAGCTCGAGGACGTGAATTTGCATGGGTATAATTTCATTGATAATGATACAGTAAGACAACACTTGATGATACGAAGTAGTTGGGTAAGAAGACAGTTGCTAGATTGTTTGATTAATGAAATTATTGAGTATTGTTGTAATTGGGTCACTATCCCTGATACGGGAGGCCAAAAGTATTGTTCTATTTTTATTGTTAAGGGTGGTAGGGTGGTGCTAGGCAAGGAAGTTGTAGCTTTCTTTAGGAGGTTATTACCTCTTGCGAGTGGATGATATTAAACTAGGGGTTGTAGCTCATGGTAGTGGTTGGTAAGTATCTTGGGGTTGTAGCCCTTCCAATTGTAGTTGGTAAATTGGTAGTTGTAGCTTCCATTGTAATATAAATAATGTCTATATAATTCTTGTGTATTTCTTGATGTGATGTTATTGGGTAATGCTTTTGATACTAAATTATAAAGAAAAGTGAAATACTGATTGACCCCTTCCCCCAAGTATTTCCAACACTTACAAGAGTGAATGCATGAATTAATCCTTTATTGCTCCAAAATGTCATCTCCAATACCAAAGAATAGATCCATAAGCAAAAATCCACAAGAGATCACATATCCACAAGATACAAGGCAAATTTCAGCTAGGCCAAAATATCTTAAGACGACCAAATTGATCACAAGTTATAATGAAAATGAAATGTGAGTAACCTCTATTTATATGAGGTTCATCTCACCTATTTTAACCTAAAGAAACCACTAAAAACAAGTTTGATCTTAAATGAACTTGGATTACAAGCCTACTCATTAGTTAATGATAAAATGAACCACATTAGCCCACATGTGTGAGCTGTAGCCTCTCTAAATGCTTACATGATGCCTAATTAAGGCTCCAAATGCCATGTAAAGGTGTGCTAAGGTGTCAAAATACTTGTAGATGCCTAGATGATCCAAAATTTTGAGGGATAGCTCACATGTGTGAGCTGTAGCCTCTCTAAATGCTTACATGATGCCTAATTAAGGCTCCAAATGCCATGTCAAGGTGTGCTAAGGTGTCAAAATGCTTGTAGATGCCTAGATGATCCAAAATTTTGAGGGATAGCCCTCAAATCCACCTCAATATCTCTGTGGGGTCCCAAGATCCAGCGGGGGTGCCATAAAGTGGTCTCCATGGGTCTCCAACTTCCAAGCACGACCTCCTTCTCTCCAGCATTGGGGTTTTCTCTAGTTCAACAAGCCCTCCCTTGTCTCTCAATGGGTGACCATCCTCATTTGGGCTTTGAATTAGCCCCTGACCATTAGGTTATGTCAAGGCCAGCTTGGGGGCATACTGGGTCCAGTGGTGTCATCCTGAAAAATCCTCAAAACTAGGTCAAAGTTTACCAATGTTCTAGGTCTTGGAGGTCAATATACTTCGTTGGAAGGCTTGTGGAGTGGGTGCCCAAAGCCTAGGCTGTTGAGCCACCTGACAAGAGCAACATGGATTCTAGTGAATGCAACCATTCATTAGGGATTGAGATCAATAGTGCATCTAAGTGAACCAATCTTGAATGCTAAGGGAATATTAATACTTCAAACAAAGATCCCTTTCCAAAATCAAGACCAAGATCTCGCAAAGGTGTTTTCTCCCTTAGTAGGGGTGGCTAATGGTCAACTCTATTAGGTGTTTCCACCCCTAAGGGGAAGTGACATTTCCGTGATCCACCCTTCAACTAATGTGTTAGTCTATAATAATGTGGTAATGGAGGGGAGAAGAATTCATGGCACTAGTTGATGGGTGTGTCCATAGCCTGAGTGTATAGATGTGAGGTGGGCGCATTCGTGGATGCATGAGTTACTAGCTCGACTTGATTTTTCTAGCCCTCTTGTGCACCTTCTTGATTATTCCTTGTATTAACGCTTATAACTCAAGGGTTAGATCTCTCTTTATGATATAGGAATTTTGTTACACCTAAAGATGAGTCAATTCGTCGCTCATCGATGTTGGGACATGCAAGGGTTCCCAAGGGTTCCTTCTTTTGATGTAATGGAGCATGATGTACTCAGGAATCGAGTGATGGCCATATGAGGGATGTAGAGCTCATGCTAGGCTTTTGTCAATGTGCTAATCATTTTGTCTCGACCATCTTTTGCATTTTGACCTTTCTTTTGTTTCATTGTGGCCATGATATGCTTTTTCCTTTTCTTTTAACTGCATCAACTTGCTAGGGCAAAGTTTCTAGGCCCTACACAAGGTATGTAACCATATGAGTACCAAATCCCCAAAAACCATTGACAAGTTGAACTCGAAGAATAGAGGCGAGAAATGGGGCTTGCAATGTGGCATGGAAAGTGTTAAGTATGATATGGGGGAGAATAGAACACACTATCTGAATCATGGTTTTCCAAGTAGTGCCCCTCCAATAACATAAGGCCTTAAGGGAGGTCCCACTGGACTAGGGCTAAAGATTAAACCCCTTTAGTAAGGTAATAAAACAAAATTGTGGTCAAGATATGCCAATCTTCTAGATCATCTCATTATCCATATTAAATGCCCAAAACAAATAAGTATAAACACCTGATTGCAAAATGATCAAAGTAACTTTTGAATAACAATGTACCTTCATCCAAGTGTAAATGTCAGATGGTGAGAGGCACATGACTAATGCAAATGGTAGAGGCACATCGAATATCATCATCTAATTGTGGTTGGCAAGGGCTGTTTGGCTAATTGTCTGACAGAGAAAATTCCTCCTATGGGTTACCCATTTTGGTGGGTAACAATCCCAAGCGTCATTCTGAGTTTTCCAGACTTTTCTCTTCCAAGTGCTTTGGTGAAGATCTCTGCAATTTGCTTATTTGTGGAGCAGTGTCTTAGATGAATAGTCTTCGCCTCTACTTGATATCAAATCAAATGATATCAATGTGTTTGGTTTGATCAATCAAAAGAGTAGTAAAATTCATTTGTTTCTCCTGCAAGTCTTCAAGAATTTTTCGAGCCACACAATCTCTTTTGTTGCTTCTACAACTGCCACATATTCTACTTTTAGAACTAACTGTTTGTGTGACCTCCAGGAGACAACTCTTGGTCCAAGACTCGTAAGATAACCTGAAGTAGATACTTCATTTTCTTTGTTTCCATCAAGGTCTAAATCAGAATTTCCAATCATGGTGAAGTCATCCACCTATGAAAAATTGAGTCCAAAGTCTTGAATTCCTTTCAAGTATTTTAGAACTCTTTTGGCAGTAGACCAATGTACTTCTCACAAGCTCTCTATACTTGCTTGCAACTTCAAATTCATTCCCTTCTTTTGATGTGAGCTTCAAATTCTATTCCATCTTAGTAGATAAAGGATTGCATTCAACCATGCCAAACATGTTTAGCGATTTTCCTATGTACTTCTTTTGAGAAAGGAATATATACTTTGGGTGCTGGGTTACTTTAATGCCCAAGTAGTAGTGAAGGTGTCCCAAATCTGTCATCTCAAAGCCCTTCTTCAATTCTTTCTTTATGGATGCAATATAATTTCCCTTGGTCCCTATTACTAATAGATCATCTACATAAACCACATGATATACAACAATTTTTCCAATTTTCTTGACAAATAGAGTTGCATCATCAAGATTGAAGTGTTTGAAATCCAATTTTAGAAGATGCTCAGTTAGCTTTTCATACGAAGCTCATAATGCTTGCTGGAGGCCATATAAGAATTTGATAAGTTTACATATTTTCTATTCTTTTCCTTTTACAATGAAACCTTTTGGTTGAGCCATGAAGACATTTTCTTTCAAGTCTCCATTCTAGAAAGCAATCTTCACATCCATTTGATAACCACCAAGGCAAAAAGTGTCCGGATGGTGGCCCATTTTGCTGTGGGGGAAAAGGTCTCTTCATAATCGACACCTTTCTATGCAAATTCTTTTGCCACAAGCCTTCCTTTGTTCTTGTCAAGTGAGCCCTCTGATTTGTACTTGTTCTTGTAGACCCACTTGCAACCAATTGGTTTGGTTCGGAATGGAGTGTCCATCAACTTTCATGTTCCATTCTTTATGAGAGCATCATACTCCCTTCGCATTGTTTCTTTCTATTCATCATGAGAAGCAACTTCTTTAAAGGAACTTTGTTCAAAGTTAGTAGATAAATTTAGTTCACAATCATATGGAACATCCATATCATCTACATCAATTGAATTATACTTATCTACATCACCTCCAATTTTTTCTAGTGAAACCTCTAGTTCATGTCTTTCCGACCTCAGTGGGATGAACACTTTCAAGTGTTTTGGTGAGCCATTTTGGGGGACATTTCTGAGATGGTCCAAGTTGCTCCACTGATTGAGATGGAGCAAGCCACTGCACTTCCAATTCCAATTTTCTTTATCACATCATTCAAAGTGTCTTTGTGATCCGAAGAAGTGGTTGAAACTTCATGAATGCTTCAAAAGGAGATTCCATTGATTGATCCAAGATAGGGATCCCTCCTTCAAGATGTGGAAAATCATTATCAAATTCATGATAAATTTTTGCATGATTGAATCTATCCAAATGATCAAGTTTCCACTCAACAGGCTTGTTAGTCTTGGAAGATTCAAGAAAAATTACATCTCTATACAAAACAAACTTCTTATACACATCACAAAAATGATATGCCTGCGTGGTATCTGAATACCCAAAGAAGACGCATTTTCGACTCCTTGCATCAAGCTTGCTTCTTTGTTCCTTAGAAATCAAGGCATAGTAGGTGGAACCAAAGACCTTGAGATGCCTTACCGAAGGAATGTGGCCATACCACATTTTATAAGGGGTCTTATTTTTGAGAGCATGACATGAACATCTATTTTCCACATAGACTGTTCATGGAATTGCACTAGCCCAAAACATCAACTTTACATCTTTGAAAAACATCATTGAGCTAACCATATTCAAGATAGCCCTGTTCATTATTTCAACTACCCCATTTTGCTGAGGATTGTATGGAACATTAAATTGATGTTGAGTCCCATGCTAGCGAAAGTAGTTTTCAAGTTAATTAGAAGTATATTATTTTCCATTATTAGTATGAAGGGAACCAATATGTGATTGTGCATCATTTTCAATCCACACATGAAAATCTGTGAAAGTTTCAAAAGCTTGTGATTTACTTTTCAACAAATATGCCAACACATCTTGGTGTAATCATCAATAAAAGTGATCATATATTTATGTCCTTTTGTAGAAAGAATAGGCAAGGGGCCACACGAATCAAAATGAATCCGTGCAAGTTTTTTGCATGCTCTAGAAGTAGAACCATGAAATGGTTGTTTGCTATGTTTTCCTTGTGTTAGTGTCAGTCTTTCCAGCCTTCCTCCAGTGATCAAATATGCTCTTACAAAGTGGTTTCAGAGTGTTAAGGTCAAATTTTGTCTTTTCAAAGAGTTTTCAAACAAAATTTGGTCACTAGGCATTAGGTCTAGGGTTTGTTTTCACTCCTTCTAAAGCTGCCCAAATGTCAGTCTATGTCATCATTCAGATGAGTCTATCATCATTCATAGGGTTTTCATTGTCATGTCAAGTTCCATAGGGTCATTTTACAGCTTATTCATGCTTCAGTTGTGCCTTGGCAAGTTCATTTCCCTCTCCTAGGGTTTTGAAGCCAATTTCTCTTGGACGGTCAAATCAATGGAAAAACTTGTTTCCTGATGTTCATACACCTTCCCCTATCATTAAAGTATCTCATCAAACACTTCCCATCCCTTAGATCCGCCAAATTCCTCATTTTTGCTCAAACCCTAGTTTCTAGCTACAACTTGGCAATTTTCTAGGTTGGGCCTGTGTTTTGCCCCTTTGGACCCTTTCCCCTCACTCAATCTCTGATATTCCACTTTTCCCTGCTTCCTAACATCCCTCCCTACTCCCAAAAATTTCCTCAAGAATTTAGAAGCCCCCTATCCCCTTCATTTCGCTCCATTTCGACAAAATTCCTTGTTTCACACATCGAGACAAGTCGCACTCAAGTGATGTTCCAGAGCAATAGAAGATGAATTTGGGAAAACTGAGAGAGGTTTTTGTCCACAATATGCCAAGGAATAAAAACCTCTTTCACTTTTTTCACAGGTGTCATATTTTTAAAGAAATGTCAAAAATACCGGCGAGAACGAAGGTGCTCCAAGGACGGTTGGCCAAAACACAAAAACGAAGGAAAACGCCCGATCCACTCCAAATTTTGGCCAAAGCCTTTTTGAATAATCATGGTACTTTATTGGGGACTCCCAGCCCAAATTTCAAGAAATTTGGAGAAAATTTTGTCATTTGTGAATTTTTT
>APFE030527923.1:27817-79979 GCA_000404065.3 Pinus taeda
ACTTATCAATTGGCTAAAAAAGGTGTTGCTTTTTGTATCCTCATAATGTGCCATCAATTCTTCCGTAAAAATTGCCCAAGTGATAAATTTTTTATGAGAGCAAAGACATTGATACCATACAAACTGATTTGGTTCCAAATATAAAGTTGCCATACGTACCTTTTGTGTGTTTTGCACATTATTGAGATCGAAAAATTGCTCCATCTGTAATATCCATGTTGCGGGATCCTTGCCATCAAACTTCCTCATATCGATTTTTGGAATATGGTGGGTCTTCGATCCAATATTAGGGTCTATGGAATTATGATTAACATTTCTTTTGTTCTCATCATGAGTTTCCTTTACTACCCTTTCACCATTAGTGACCATTTTTTGTAGAAACTTATTCATATTTATCTTCAATTCTTCCATGTCTGTCTTCAAATCTGTCTTCCAATCATCCATCTTAGCTTTCATGCCATTCATCTTAGCTTCCACGCCCTTTATATTAGATTCCATGCCATTTATCTTAGCTTTTGTTAGCTTTTGTGAGACTGACATTTGTTGCACTTGGGCTTGTAATTTTGATATATCGTGTAGCTTTTCTTCCTCTTTTTCATGAGTCATGCTACTACTTTTAGGTTGCTTACTAGTTGTTTGGATTTTCTTTCCTCAGGGCATCAGTTACCAATAATAATGTTCTACTATGCCTTTTGAATTCTTCAAAATAAATTTTCAAACCAAGCTCAAGCAAAAATCTAAAAGAATCTACACACCTTGTTTCACTTTGTAGGAGCTCAATATTGCCTCTAATGTATCTCTGTACTTTTGGATCATCCAGTTCTAAAATTGCGACCTGTAGTAGCTCTCTGTGTCCTCTTTCCAATGCCACCAGTCTGATCCAAATTAGATTCTCCAAGGAAGAGTTATGCGAAATCTCGCACAGTGACCTAATTATAGACTAGTTCAGTAGAGCGAACTTGTACGATGTGCCATGAGTCACTGTTTAGACTTTTGGATCTGAAAACTATATACAAGAAACTACAGTCTGTCCTCTTTCTGTACCTTCTTACGAAATTTCAATCCGATGCTTAGAGAGACAGTTATGACGATTTTCCCCAGGTCACCTATTTGGAATGTAATTCAGGAGTCTGCAAAAAGACCAACTTCCTCAGATCATATCTCCGCAAATATAGTGCGAAAAGATCTGAAATTCGGACCGAAGGTTTAGCGCGATTTATTCTCAAATAGTTTTTTTTTTTAGCTTCTAAAACATCGCAAAAAAAAGGGTTATAGTGAAAATTCCACGATGACCTATTTGGAGTAGCGAAACCCTAGAATCCAAAGCTTTAATACCAAATGTTATGAAACCAGCTCAAGAATAGATAGAAAAGATAGATCAACGCCTTAGATTTAGCCTCTTCGAAGGGGCAACCTCCTTTACATTATATAAATGAACAATTCTTGGATGATTCAAATGACAAAACCTCCTTTCTATATATAGGAGTCTAAGGAGTCACAATATAACCGAGCCGACCTAACAATAATAATATAAAGCCACAAAAATAACAATAGAGGGATTCTATGGGGCACAGTAATAACAATATGGGGATAATAGGGGCACAACAATATTAATAAGGGGTACAACTACAATAGTAATGGGGTAATCACTAGTATTGTAGGGAACAAACAAACATCTTCTTTAACTGAAACAGATTCAAGATCTAAATCTTTCAAATCAAAATATTCTTGAGAAATCGAAAGATTGAATTGTGCACCTGGGAAACCATCATCACATACAATAATGGAGTCAGAAAAAATGGGATAATGGTTTTCCAATAATTCAAGTTGATTAGGAAAATTGATTCCATTCGCTTCATCACCGAGATTCTTAGTTTTAAAATCAACCAAGGATGGGAGAACACTATGTTGACATGGAAGATTTTGAAAAAGAGAATAAAGCTCAAAAGAATCCTCACCTTCCTTCTCCTCCACCTATGAGAAATGACTCCCTTGCTCCTGATCGACATTTGAATTTGGAAGATATTGATCAAGAAAATCAAGGGGAAAGGGAATATGAGAAAGAGATGATAGAGGATGACAAGTATCCAAATCAGATTTAAGACTAACGTTATGAGTATCAATACCATCTTGATAAATCAAGGGATCAACCTTCACCTTTGGCTCCATGAACCATTCCAAGGTTTCCTTCATTAAATCTGAATCATGGAAAGTGGGAGAAGGTTGGGAAAATGGATTAGGAATTTTATTTCTAGATTTCCCAACTTCAACATTATCATGGGGAGGCACCCAAATTCATATTGGAAGAGGAGGAGGATAGGGAACAAAAGGAATAGTAGGTTCCTCCTCTGGAATTATAGGTGTCTCATAATTTCTGAAATTTGGGTGAACAAGAATATTGGAGGGTTTAGATTCACCATGTAAAGATATTCAAACCAAACTTTCAAACTTCCTTTTAAGGAAATCACAATCTAAATTTTCTCCATGAAACTCATCACATAAGTGAAGGAATCGATTAGAAAAATCCTCAATTGATTCATTAGGGCACATTCTTATTTAATCAATCCTTTTTAAAACATCTCGGTAATCATACCTAACAAAAGATCAATGTATCTCCTTGATAAATTGATCAAATGAATGGATGGAAGCAGATGGAAGGGTATTCCACCATCGATTAACATGACCTTCAAGAGTGAGGAAGAAAAGCACATAAGCAATATTTTTATCATTGATTTCATAATATTCACAAAATTTAAGAAAATCAGAAATGTGTTGGGCTATAGATGTTCCATATTCACCATCAAATGTCAATTGAGACAAGTCACAAATAGGCTCATCGGGGATTAAAATCTGACTAGGGGAACATAAACTAGAGAAACACTCCAGGAGTATGATTTTAGGATTTTTCATTAAAGATAAGAGATTCAACATAAACTCAAAGGGCACAACTTGTCATCTGACCCTCCTTCTAGCGCCAAAATGTTGATGGTGTTGGATACCAACATACACAGGGTCTCCTTGATGTTAAGTCCCAATTAGACCTCACACCATTTGTAGGGGCCCCATCCGGAGTATTGGCTCAACTACCGTAAGTGTAAGGTTGGTCTTGGTTTCAACAGATAACATAAGAGATTGTACACATAAAACTTGATTAGGCAAGTAAGTTGACATTGTTAAACACCGATTACAATGTGTAAAAGGAGACCTTCATGAGAAGGAGACAATAAGTGAGCCTCTAAAATGAAGTAATAGTACTAACCTAAGAGAGACACATGAGAAAAGAAATATTTGTTACTTATCTAGTGAAATAGTTCAATTATACATAACAATAATTCAACCACATACAACACGCATTCAACAAGATAAGTACCGAGGACACCGAAATGTTTCCATTTCCTTAGTACATGTGAACAAAACATATATAGAAAACATCCAAAAAATAGTCCTAATACATTCACAATACATGCATGAAAATGTGTTGGCTCATCGAGCTTCAATTATAAGGTGAAATATCTAAGTACACAATTACAATGATGAGACACTAGTTCCAATAGTGAAATATTAAGTCACTTCTTGCTTCTCCAAAGAATAGTTTTTCTCTCCTATGCCAAGTAGAGAAGCCAAGACTAGCTCTCGAAAGCTTAAGCCTCCAAAATCCCTTTGCTTGAGTTATGATATTTCTTTTGTAACAAGAGGAATGACCTTTCATATCCTCATGACTCTTGGATTACCCTCATGACTCTTAGACTTCTAGTGTGTCCTTTGTACTTCTAAACAATTCTTGAAATTCTAAATTAATTTCGGACTTCTATACAATCTTTGTCCATATATGACTATGTGACTCTTCATGTTCCACATATGACTCTTGGACTTCCACACATTACCATATATGGACAAATAATTTACTATATGTATTGATACATATAAGCAAGTGTTAGATGCAATATTAATGCAATATAGAGGAGTAATAGCATATGCCTCAAGGAAGTTAAAGCCTCATGAAAAACTCTACGCCACACATGATTTATAATTGGAAATTGTAGTACTAACTTTGAAGATATGGAGACACTACCTTGTAAGGAGAAGATTTATGCTCAAAAGCAACTGCCAAAGTTTACAAGATTTGTTTACCCAAAGGGACTTGAATGATAGGAAAATATGATGGAGTGAATTATTAAGTGAATATGACTGTAGATTTCATACATTAAAGGGAAAGAGAATGTCGTGGTAGATGCTTTGAGTAGAAGACCAAGGATATTGTCCCTCATACTTATCAATGTATACTTGAGGAAGTGAGTGCTAGAACATCTCTTGGAGGATAGTTGGTATTTGAAAGTAAGATTTGGGCTTGATGGTAAAGGCCAAAAAGAACTTAAGTTTGAGGGATATGAACTAAAGGATGATCAGTTGTTATGATTCCATGGAAGGATGTATATCCCTGATAGTCAAGATATCTAAAACACCATCCTTAAGGAAGCCTACAATGAACTATATTGTGCGCATCCTAGTAAGGAAAATGGATGCTGACATAAAGAAATTCCTCTTCTAGGTAGGAATGAAACACGATATTGTCCAATTCATTGTAAAATGTCTTGAATGTCAGCAAGTTAAGGTTGACCATCGTCACCTAGCAGGTCTCCTGCAACCTCACAACATTCCCATGACCAAATGGGAGGTGATTTCTATGGATTTTATCATTGTACTACCTATTACACCACAAAGGAACAATGTCATTATGGTTGTGGTGGATAAACTAATGAAAAGCACCCAATTTATTCTTATAAAAGATACTTATGAAATTTTTGACATAGATTGAGTATCTATAAATGAAATCATTAGGTTTCATGGAGTTCCTAAGAAGATCATTTTAGATAGGGATCCATGATTCACTTCAAGATTCTAGACTTGTATGCAACAAATCTTAGAAATTCAACTCAATTAAGTACAACTTATCATCCTGAGACTGATGGGAAAACAAAAAGGGTGAATCAAGTAGTATAAGAAATGTTGAAGATGTATGTTATGGATCAACATACACATTGGTAAAATTACTTACCCTTGGTTGAATTTTCATATAATAATAGCTATTGTATCTCAGTTAGAATGCCTCCATTTGAAGCATTGAATGGCAGGCCTTGCAAAACATCATTAAACTGGCACGGGTTAGAGGATCGAATGATAATGGGGCCATAATTAATTCAAGATATGGAAGAGAAAGTAAAAAAAAAAAAATAGGCAACAATTAAAGGAGGCTCAAGATAGATATAAAAAATATGTTGATGCTCATAGGCCAGATAGAAACTATGAAGCAGGGGATCAGGTTTTTATCTGCATTAAACCAAACAAAAGCACCATTCATTTTGGAAATGGAACGAAGCTTTTACCCCTGTTCATTGGGCCATTCAAAGTTCTGGAAATAGTTGGACCTGTCGCCTATCCTCTTGCATTGTCGCCTGCTTGCATAAAGTTCATAATGTTTTTCATGCATATGTACTAGACATTATATAACTGAAAAATCGCATAACCTTCAATGGAAGGAACTGCAGGTATCAGACGAGGGAACCATTTCGGTCGAACCATTACGTATACTGGAACGTAGGGTTCGACAACTTGGGAACAACTTGGTAGACCAAGTTAAGGTCCAGTTGGACAATTATAGTCATGGATCGGCTACCTGGGAAGACACAGAGGCCATATGCCAAAAATACCCCAACTTGTTTTGATTTTGAAGCATTTAAAAACCTTATTTTTTATATCTTTACTTTATTTTGGCTAGATATTTAATGTTATCCTTTTGAACTGTTCTATAACTATGAAAGGTTACATGTAAGAATGATTTCAAATTATTTGCTTAACATTGTTGGTACATGAATACAAATATGAAGCATGTTATTTTTTTATTATTGTTGGTACATGGAAACCAGTATGAAGTATGTTATTTGATTAACATTGCTGGTACATGGATATTGATATGAGATATGAATTATGAATTATGTTATAAATGTGATGTCTCTAATTTTATTTTGATGAGATGGAAATAAAAGAATGACTACACTTGACTACTTAAAATGTAATCAAACTTACAGATGCATTAAGTTGAACATAGCCAAAGATGTCATATGAAAGTTTTGATGGTGATGGAACTGCCAATTAGATCTCAAACCATTTGGTGTAGGAGTCCCAACAATGGGTCGTACAATATCGCCTTGACCGTGGTTGCAAGCAAAGGCAAGCAGGATGTCCTTGTTGGTAGAAAGGGTGTGATCAGCGCAGCAAGCCAAGGAAGGTGCATGAAGGGTTCTAACACACGGGAGGTTGAATGAGTGCCCCTTGGAAACTTGTGGAAACACGCAGGTTGGAAGGGAGCACACGAGCAAAGATATATCACAAGTTGGAAGGCAGATGAACCAACAATCCAAAGTGATGATTAAATCAACAACACATCTCAATAAGATTCATATATAGAAAGAGTCCATACATACATGTGTAAGAAAATGACTACATATATCATTAGAGCAACCAAGGCACCTAAAATACAATAACAACATATGCATGCAACAAGTTGGCTCTATTATATTAATAGTGAAAGATCCAATCATACAATACAACCATGACCAACCACTAGTTCCAAAATGGAACGTTACAGTCATTGCCACCTGCTACTCTAAAGAGATATACTGGCTTTGCACTATGGAGAAGCCAAGGCTCATTACAAAAAACTCCAAGCTTTCTCTAAGATACACCTATAGGAATCTTGGCCACCAAAATCCTATAACCTACATGGGCACAATTTCATCAATCCATGCAAGTTGCGCCTCTTGTTGTGTTTGTCCCTACTGTGCTTCCTTCTCTCTTTTGCATAGCTCCTGTTCTTCCTGGAGTTGCTAATTCAACTCTTGTAGCTCCTTTTTTGTTTCCTCCATCCTGCATTTATCTCTTTGCCTTTGTGCATTCCTCATGTCGCGCTATCACCTCTTAGCCTCAATCGCCAAAGATGTTTTCATCACAAGTGGATCGTCTTTGAACTTGAGGCTTTGTTCAGCATCTGCGATGTTATCAACCTTTCTATTGCCTTTTTCATGCATAGGTTTGTTACCCTCTATTACTATTGATCATGGTGCTCTTTGAGATGTTGCTTCACTAACCATTCCACAACTATGCCAACTGGTTCATTGAGCCTCAAGAAGCTGTGACAATATCTCCATGGGTCTTCCTCAGGCCAATGACATTCCCCGTGGATCCAAGGAAATTGCACTCTCGCACAGTGGTCCTTTACAAAGAAATGTGGGTCATACAGATTGAAGATTCTGGTGTTGAAAGTGAATCTTTTGAACTCTTTCGTCTCGGAATTAGCATGCTTGAGATTTTGTATCTCGTACAACCTGATCCACAGAGGAAGAGTAGGCTAAGGTGCTTGCTTCTTCCTATGCAGTCTAGCTGAAAACCCTGTTGAGATGTGATACAACACTTCTTACATGATGAGCTTGTCCATGGAAAACTTTGGTAAAACATGCGGAGCCTTCTCGGTTCTGTACATCTGTATGAAGGTGACAAGGGGTGAGGCATACCAATCTACCATGTCAATCAATGCCTCCATTGTTTCCTGACATGCAAGGTGGATCCTGCTCAAATATCATTTTGTACACCAGGGTGACAAAGTGGTCTGACAACTATGTGATGACTCCGTGGAAGCTGCATTCGGAGAACAATCTGCAATACGTGTGCATAGAGGTTTCCAAAGGTGTCCATGCCCACTTCAAGCCTGGGAATTGCTGACGGGAACATATTGCATCTAGTATGTAATCAGGCATGTATATCTCAGCTTGTTGATCTTTGGGCGGATGCTGAGCTTTTGTCACCTGTTCCTTCAACCTGAGAGCCAACATGTCCAACTAGTTTCATGGACTTCCTTCATTGGCCATTTGGTCCAACGCAATCACCCAGCTCTGCTGGAAGGTCTTTGCGTTCTCTTGGCCATATAATTGGCATGAAAATATAACCAAGTACTGATATTTCTTCCACAATATCTTCATCTTGTAAACCATGCTAGGTGTTGTCCTGAACTTGATTGGATCTTTCATCCAACTCTTTAAGATATCTATGGATTTTGTGTTGATGCATGTGCTGAAGGTTTTCTCCATTGTGATCACCGGTTGTGGCAAGTGATACATCTCCTGATAGTCCTTTGCCTTGAAGGTAGCAAGCTCCATCTCACTGACACTACTCAACATCATCGTATCAGGATCAGTGTGCAAGACAATTCAATGTATCATGTTCAGGCATGTAAACGTGAGATACCTGCATGCAATCTAGTACAAGCCAGATATGTGGACGTTGACATAGACCTTGCGGTCTTCTAGATCTTCCTCAAATTTTCCTAAGAATGTATGGTTGATGTCCTTCCATTTCATCTTTATGTCTCTATCTATGAACAACTTGGTGTCTTTGTAAACGAGCAAGCTTATAGGCACTTGTTTAATTGCATCTCCAATTGCACTTCCAACGATGTTCTTTGACCCTGCTCTCTTGGAGGCCATTGTACCTGTACTATTGAGAGATAGATGAACACCTGTTATACCTGGAGACATATCAACACTCATGGCAAGAAAATTGTCAATTGAAAGCCAAAATAAATCTAAGGACTAACATGCAACATACCTGGGTGATTGGCAGTAAAGGGTGCACAATTTTCACTGGGAGGTTGGGAGACTGACTGCAAAAACTGCACAAGGTATAGTCCAGGCTATCATGAGGTTGACTGACCACTGGAACTACGTAATGCACAATCCAGCCTGCCTACTAAGGACTGAAACTACACAGTGCACAATTTCAGTCAACAAAGGTATCCAAGCCCAGAGACTCCATTACACAATTTTCTGGCTCAACAGGGCACTGCCTCCTAGAATTGCGCAATGCAAGCCTTGAGGTCAATGTTGACAAGGTTTTCATAGTTTCTAGAGGGAAGGAAGAGCCTTCATTTCCATAAATGCGCATTTCTACCTAGGCAAGGCAAGGTCCATCCAAGGAAGCCTAGACGCATCGACGGGCGACTGAAAACATGAAGAGGCTTGAATGGATGATGATACTGAGTGTAAGCAAGAGTGAATGTTCATGCATGCAAATAGTGAATGCGAGATTTATAAAATGGGAACTTATGCATGTGTGTGAAATGAGTTGCTGCAATGATGACCGTTAGTGAAAAACAATGTCATGCATGCAACAGTAGTGAGATGCAAACCAAAACTGAAACGGTGATTCTACTAGCCCATATACATTAAAACGATAGTAGGCATTCAATAAAACCAAGCAAACAATATTCATACAAATCAAAATACAAAAAGCGATAGAAAAGTGGCAAATGACATGAAAAGCATACTTACCCAAAAACGTTGAGCTGAATGTGACGAAGACCACTAGATGTGTTGTGGAATGTCAGAGCTCCAAGATCGATGTGAGGAATGAGCTCTGCAATGTTAAATAAATAAGTTTGAGGCTTATGATGTGCATGCCACAAATTTGGGAAAAAGTGACACTTGGAGGGAAGTTTCTAAAACGATCTTTGCATGTAACCTCTAACTACTAAAAATAAATCCATAAAATTTACGGATGCTTTTTGCATGTTGCTTTTTTTCTATTTTGAGAAAAAGAAGCCTATGCATGCAAATCAAGATTGTTTAGTCCTGGAGTGAACCGGTCAATTTGAAGGCACATACAACAGACTGCAAGCCTGGGAAAGGGATTTGCACAATTTCTGGGTTGAGTAGGGCTGGCTGTCCCTCAGGCATTGTGCAATTTCTGGGGTCAGCAGGTCACTGCCTCCCAAAATTGTGCAATTTCTAGGATGAAGCCCTGTTTCGGGCTAGATTGCACAATTTTATGAGGGAGGGATTCCTGGTTGGATTATGCAATTCTAGAGTCTAGCAGGCAGCCCAACAAGATTGCACAATTTCTGAAGGGAAGGTTGGCTCCCCTCCAAAATTGCGCAATTTTCTGAGTGAACATCTCAGCCAGAAAATAACCTAAGTTTAGAATGGAAGTCTGTGATGGGAGACAAGAAAGTTGACATGCACAGGATTTCAAGCCTCTGAAACTCACCTGAAGCCTATGTACTTCATAATGAAAGACATGATGTTAAGGGTGGTTGGTAGGGAGGCTCCAAAACGAAGCTAAGGCAAAAATTTTGGAGGTTAGTTGTAGCCGCTACAACACTTGGCGACACACTGGTAGAACTCCAGCTCTCTAAATAGACCTTGTTTTGTGATAAGCAAGTCTAACACCTCCGGGAGTATTGTTTAGTTATATGATTATATTGACTCCCACACTATCTTGATTGAAATATGTAGCACCTGCCATGCTCTTGGTTGGTCAACACACATTCCAAGCCAAATCAACACTGTTGTTTGGATTGGGATGAGGGGTATATTGGTACACAATCAATATGATAGTCAGAGTTTTAAGTCTCAACTCTGGTGTTGCTCAGCTGCTAGCAGGCCTGGACAGTACCCCAGTAGAGTCACATAGGAACACAAGCATCACTCCGCTACCAGCAAGCCTGGTTAGAACCTTGCTAGAGTTAGTTGCATCACCTGTCTGTGCAGGAAGCCTTTTTCTTCTTTCACCTTATTCATTTTTTCATTTTTCAAAATTTTTCACATTTTCATTTTTTTTTGAATTGTTTCACTTTTCAAAACGGTGCTTAGCACTTATTCATTTCAGAGGTGGAAGAGGGATCCTAACTTATTGAGAGTAGAAGAGGTTGTTCCTTCAGAGAAGTATTTTGTATATACCTCTGACGTGCTTGTTAAGGTTTTCCCCCTCACCTTACTCTACTTGATTGAGCTGACAAGGGTTAACCCGAAACAACTTACTAGAGTAGGTGGTACTAGTTAGTGTGCAAGCATTGTGTTTTCATCAAGGTTCAATTTGAACAACAAGTATTTTCCATTGGTGTATCATGGACTGAAGAAAACAAGTTATACATACATAGATAGGATGAAATATATCCAAGTATTGATAATTCCACAAGTCCTCTTGCACTTTACCCTTGCTTGTTCCAAGAGTCATACATTGTTTCATGTGAGACTAACCTACAAACACAAACAAGTAAAAAAAAACTAAAAGAGTGAAGATTAGAAGCAAAATGTGAAAACAAAGTGAGTAAGCAAACAAGCAAGGAAGCCAACAAACACATAAGGCAAGAAGAAAACATGCATGCAAGAAAACAAGACAATAAGAAAACACTACTCCTACTCCTAAGCTAACGGTGCATGGTCCTGATCATGTGAAGTGATATTTCCAATGCAGCCACCGATGCATTGGTCAACCCATGTTGGTGAAGGCATGGTTCGCGAACAACGTAGTCACACTAACTAGAAAACATGAAAGATATAACAATGAAGAAAAACACACTCCAAGTCTAAATGCATCCACAGAACATAGATGAGTGTAAGTGCATGACATGTGATCCATGGACTTACCATGGTGTTGTGCGACACTGCATGCAAATGTTAAGCATATGCATTCTCTTGACTATGACATGCAAGAAAACGAGAGAAACAAAGACAACTTGCATCACGCATGTGTGCTTGTTGTGTAAGATTCCTCCAATTCATGAGAGATGGGATCATGTAGTTCAAGTGAAGGAAGCACAATCTATGTGTGAGATTGATCGTCAATGCATACAAATGAGTGATGAGGAGCCTTGGGTGTTTCAACAATTTCCTGGCCAGAAGTGAAGCCAACCTTAGGACAGTGAGGGCTTGACATAACCATCAATGTGGGCTGAAGTGCCTCGATAGTCTACAGGGTTTTGACTTCGTTGACAGATAGATCATCATAAATAGGTGGATTTGAAAAATCAACATCGATAAAATCAACATCGTGATCAAATACAAAAGTAAATGGATCACGAAAGCTACGATTAGAAAAATCAATGATTTCGTTGGTATCCTCATCAGATAAATCAAATAGAGGGGTAGATGAGAAGCAAGAACGTTCACCCTTTGCATTTCCAGAAAAAGTAGATGAGAAATCAAGTGGATTTTCAACGAAGCATTTGTGCTCTCTGCTGACGAATGATGGACTAACATCCGGTGTGACCTGCAATTGATTAATAATAGGTGCATTTGTTGGTGGATTTACACAACTAAAATCAGTGATGGAGGAATCACCAAAGATGTCAGGAAAAAGAGGAGGCACAGACAGAAGGAGATCATCCTTCGCCGTGAGTTGATGCTTAGGTTCCCAATCATACTCATCATGAATGACAGTGTAGTTTGGTTGTGAAAAACCAACTCTATTGATGGCTTGATCCTTGTTCACAATAAGTGTAGAGTCCGAAACGAAATAACACAAGACAGTGCAATTCAAAGGATCAATAGAACATGAAGACGAAGGGTGTGGTAACAGATGCATGTGAAAACCCATGGGCTTCGCCACCAAATATGCGCGAAAATTGAGAGGAGTGATGTTGGGAGGATATGACAGTTGAACAGACGTGTGTTCATGTTCTCCCACATCACTCTATAGTGGTGAAGCTATTTAATGAGGGGAAAGAGGACAGTCACCTATGACAACGACTGTGTCTGTCTGTGATTGCGCAACTCCATCACCGAAGTATGTTGAGTGGGTTTTGAACTTCAAATTCATCTTGGGATTGACTCATTTGTTAAGACAATATTCGAATCTATCCTAAATATATTGAAACTTCATCTGGATTTTCGGAGCTTCAAACTGCAATACACGGAAGTGCTGCCAAAAATCCATAGGTGATTCTTGTGGAGTCTTCCATTGTTTTAATAGTTTCTTGTCAAGATGTTCCAGATCAAAATGATGGAAAATAGATTCAATGAGATAACATAATTGGTCAAGTGAGTGCATGTTGATGCACCATCATTGTGGGGATTTGCGAAGTGTGCGTGAAAGCAACAAGGTGGCCTTTTCATCAGAGAAGTCATTTGCATCATCAATAAATGCCTAGAAGTATTTTAAGTACTCAAGCCAGGCCACTTTGCCTTCACCACCATATGTGAATTCCGACAAGAGATTAAAAATCTCCTTCGTGATGTCGAGATGTTTAATATAAGATAAACATCGCAAAGGGATGAGTCTAATAGTATCCATGATGAATATGCGAAATACAAAACAGGATGTAAGGGCTCAGCTTGTCATCTAACCCTCCTTCTAGCACCAGAAATGTTTATGGTGTTGAACCCACCAACATATAAGGGGATCTCCCCAATAAGAATTCCCAACTAGACCTCAAATCGTTTGGTGTAGGAGTCCCAACAGTGGGTTGTATAATATCGCCTTGATTGCGGTTGCACGTAGAGGCAAGCAATATGTCCTTGTTGGTAGCAAGGGTGTAACCACCACAATAAGCCAAGGAAGGTGCATGAAGGGTTCTAACACATGGGAGGTGGAAGGAGTGTGCCCTTTGGAAATTTGTGGAAACACACAACTTGGAAGGGAACACACGAACAAATATACATCACAAGTTGGAAGGCAGGTGAACCAAAAATCCAAAGTGATGACTAAACCAACATCACATCTCAATAAGATTCATACATACATATATTGAAATATTCCATACATACATGCATAAGCAAACAACTAGATATATCATTACAGCAACCAAGACAGCTGAAATACAATAAAAACATATGCATGAAATGTGTTGGCTCTATTATATTAAGAGTGAAAGATCCAATCATACAATACAACCATGACCAACCACTAGTTCCAACAACAGAACATTATAGTCATTGTCGCCTGCTCCTTGGAAGAGATGTACTAGCTTTGCACTGTGGAGAAGCCAAGGCTCGTTAATATACACTCCAAGCTTTCTCTAAGATACTCCTATAGGAAGCTTGGCCACTAAAAGCCTATAACTTGTATGGGCGTAGTTTCATCAATCTGTGCATGTTGCGCCTCCCACTGTGTCTGTCCCTGCTGCGCTTCCTTCTCTCTTCTACACAGCTCCTGTTCTTCCCGGAGTTGCTGCTTCAACTCTTGCAACTTATTTTTTGTTTCCTCCATCCTTTATTTATCTATTTTCCTTTGTGTGTTCCTCTTGTTACGGTGTCACCTCTTAGCCTCAATCTCCAAAGCTGCTTTCATCATGAGTGGATCCTCTTTGAACTTGTGGCTTTGTTCAGCCTCTGCATTGTTATCAAACTTTCTCTTGCCTTTATCATTCACAGGTTTGTTACCCTCTATTGTTGTTGATGATGGTGCTCTCTAAGATGCTGCTTCGCTAACCATTCCACAACTATGTCGACTGGTTCATTGAACCTCAAGAAGCTGTGACAATATCTCCATGGGTCTTCCTCAGACCAATGACATGCCCTATGGATCCAAGGAAATTTCCCTCTCACACAATGGTCCTTTAAAAAGCAATGTGGTTCATATAGATTGAAGCTTTTGGTGCCAATAGTGAATCTTTTCAACTCTTATGTCTCAACATCAGCATGCTTGAGATTTTGTATCTCGTACAACCTAATCCATAGAGGAAGAGCAGGCTAAGGTGCCTTCTTCTTCCTGTGCGGTCTAGCTAACAACCATATTGAGATGTGATATGACACTTCTTGTATGACGAGCTTGTCTTTGGAAAACTTTGGTAAAATGTGCGGAGCCTTCTCCATGTTGTACATCCGTATGAAGGTGCCAAGGGGTGAGGCATACCAATATTCTATGTCAATCAATGCATCCATTGCTGCCTGCGACATGCAAGGTGGATCTTTCTCAATTATCATTTTGTACACTGGGGTAACAAAGTGGTCTGACAACTATGTGATGACTCTGTGGAAGCTACATTCAGAGAACAATCTGCAATAAGTGTGCATAGAGGTTTCTGAAGGTGTCCATGCTCACTTCAAGCCTGGGAACTACTGACGGGCATAGATTGCATCGAGTATGTAAGAGGGCATGTATATGTCTACTTGTGCACCTTTGGGCAGATGTCGAGCTTCTGTCACCTGTTCCTTCAACCTGAGAGCCAAGATGTTGGACTAGTTGCATGGAATTCCTTCATTGTCCAATTGGTCCAATGAAATCACCCAGCTCTGCGGGAAGGTCTTTGTGTTCTCTTGGCCATATAAGCAGCATACAAAGATGAACAAGTACTGATATGCCTTTTGTAATATCTTCATCTTATAACTAGACTAGGTGTTGTCTTGAACTTGGCTGACTCTTTAACCATACTCTTCAAGATATATATGGAGTTTGTGTTGCTGTGTGTGTTAAAGGGTTTCTCCATTGTGATCACCGCCTGTGGAAAGTGATAAATCACATGATAGTCCTTCACCCTAAAGGCAGAAAGCTCTTTCCCACTGACACTTCTCAAAATCATCGTCTCAGGATCAGTGTACAAGACAATCCAATGTATCATGTCTGCGCATGGAAATGTGGGATACCTGCATGCAATCCAATACAAGCCATATTTGTGGAAGTTGACATAGACCCTGCGGTCTTCCAGATCTTACTCAAATGTGCTTGAGAATGTTTCGTTAATGTCCTACCATTTCATCTTGATGTCTCTGTCTAATAACAACTTAGTGTCTTTGTAAACGAGCAAGCTCATAGACACTTTCTCAATTGCATCTCCAGTTGCACTCCAACGGTGTCCTTTGAACTTACTCTCTTGGAGGCCATTGTACCTGTACTGTTGAGAGCCAAAGGAACTCCTATAACTGGAGACATAGAAACACTCATGGCAAGAAATATGTTAGTTTAAAGCCAAAACAAATATGAGGACTGACATGCAACATAACTAGGTGACTAGTAGTAAAGATTGTGCAATTTTCACCGGGAGGCCAAGAGACTGACTGCCAAAAATGTGAAAGGAATATTTCTGGCTATCAGGAGGTTGACTAAGTACTAGAACTATGTAGTGCACAGTCTAAACTACCTACTAAGGACTGAAACTACGCAATACGCAATTTCAATCAGCAAGGGTATGCAAGCCCAGAGACGACATTGTGCAATTTTTTGGGTCAACAGGGCACTGCCTCCTAGAATTGCACAATGCAAGCCTGAATGTAAATACTAGCAAGGTTTGTGTAGTTTCTGGAGGGAAGGCAAAGCCTTCACTTCCATAAATGCGCTTTTCTATTAGGGCAAGCCAAGGCAGCCCAGACCCACCGATGGGCGACTGAAAACATGAAGAGGTTTGAATGCATGGCAAGACTGAGTGTAAGCAAGAGTGAATGTTCATACATGCAAATAGTGAATGCAAGATTCATAAAATGGGAACACATGCATGTGTGGGAAACAAGTCGCCGTAACGACGACCATTAGTGAAAAACAATGTTATGCATGCGACAATAGTGAGATGCAAACCAAGACTGAAACGATGATTCTACAAGTTAATATACATTAAAATGATAGTAGGCATTCAATAAAACCAAGCAAACCACATTCATACAAAGCAAAATACAAAAAGCGACAAAAAAGAGGCAAATGACATGAAAATCAATCTTACCCAAAATAGATGAGCTAAATGTACCGAAGACCCCTAGATGTGTTGTGGGATGTTAGAGCTCTAAGATCGATGTGAGGAATGAGATCTGCGACGTCGAATAAATAAGTTTGAGGCTTATGACGCACATGCCACAAATTTGGGAAAAAGCGACACTTGGAGGGAAGTTTCTAAAACGATCTTTGCATGTCACATATAGCTACTAAAAATAGATCCCTAAAATTTAGGGATGCTTTTTGCATGTTTCTTTTTTTCTATTTCGAGAAAAAGAAGCCCATAGATGCAAATCAAGATTGTTCGGTCCTGGAGTGAACTGGTCAACCTGAAGGCACATGCAGCAGTCTGCAAGCTTAGGAGAGGGATTTACGTAGTTTCAAGCTAAGCAGGGTTGGATGTCCCTCAGACATTGCGCAATTTCTGGGATCATTAGGTCACGGTTTCCCAGAATTGCGCAATTTATTGGCCGAGGCCCAGTGTTAGGTTGGATTGTGCAATTTTTTTAGGGAGGGATGCTTAGCTAGATTGCGCAATTCTAGAGCCAAGAAGGATTGCAATTTCTGGAGGGAAGGTTGTCCCCCCTCCATAATTTCACAATTTATTGAGTGAACATCTCAGTGAGAAAATAACCTAAGTTCAGAATGGTAGCCTATGATGAGAGACAAGCAAGTTAACATGCACAGGCTATCAAGCCTCTGAAACTCAGCTGAAACCTATGTACTTGACAGTGCAAGACATGCTACTAAGGGTGGTTGGTAGGGAGGCTCCAAAACGAAGCTAAGGAAAAATTTTGGAGGTTAGTTGTAGCCACTACAACACTTGGCGACACACTGGTAGAACTCCAACTCTCTAAATGGACCTTGTTTCGTGAAAAACAAGTCTAACACCTCTGGGAGTATTGTTCAGTTCTCTGATTATCTTGACTCCCACACTAGCTTGATTGGAAGATGTAGCACTTGCTATGCTCTTGTTTGGTTACCACACATTCCAAGTGATATCAACACAGTTGTTTGGATTGGGATGAGGGGTATATTGGTACACAATCAATATGATAGTCATATTTTTAAGTTTCAACTTTGGTGTTGCTCCACTACTAGCAGGCCTGGACAATACCCCAGCGGAGTCACATAGGAACACAAGCATTGCTCCGCTGCCAGCAAGCCTGGTTAGAACCTTGGCGGAGTTAGTTGCATCACCTCTCTGTGCAGGAAGCCTTTTTCTTCTTTCACCTTATTCTTTTTTTCATTTTTCAAAATTTTTCACCTTTTCATTTTTTTTTGAATTGTTTCACTTTTCAAAACTGTGCTTAGCACTTATTCATTTCAAAGGCGGAAGAGGGATCCTGACTTATTGAGAGTAGAAGAGATTGTTCCTTCAGAGAAGTATTTTGTATATACCTCTGACGTGTTTGTTAAGGTTTTCCCCCTCACCTTACTCTACTTGACTGAGCTGACAAGGGTTAACCCAAAACAACCGACTAGAGTAGTTGATACTAGTTAGCACGCAAGGGTTATGTTTTCATCAAGGTTCACTTCGAACATCATGTATTTTCCATTGGTGTATCATGGAATGAATACAACAAGTTCTACATACAGAGATAGGACAACAAATAACTAGGTATTGATAACTGCACAAGTCCTCTTGTACTTTACCCTTGCTTGTCTCAAGAGTCATACACAGTTTCATGCGAAACTAACCTACGAAAGCAAACAAGCAAACAAACAACTAAAAGAGCGAAGAGCATAAGAAAAATGAGAAAAAAAGTGAGTAAGAAAACACGCAAGAAATCCAACAAACACATAAGGCAAGAAGAAACATGCATGCAAGCAAACAAGACAAGAAGAAAACACTACTCCTACTCCTAAGCTAATGATGCATGGGCCTAATCACGTGAAGTGATATTTCCAATGCAGCCACCAACACATTGGTCAACCCATGTTGGTGAAGGCATGGTTGGCGAACAATGCAATTGCACGAACCAACAAACATGAAAGATATCAAAATGAAGACAAACACCCTCCAAGTCTAAATGCATCCACAAAACGTAGATGAGTGTAAGCGCATGACATGCGATCTGTGGACTTACCATGGTGTTGTGAAACACTATGTGTAGATGTTAAGCATACACATTCTCTTGACTATGACATGCAAGAAAACAAGAGAAACATAGACAACTTGTGTCGCACATGTGTGATTGTTGTCTAATATTCCTCCAATGCATGAGCGATGGGATCATGTAGTTCGATTGGAGGAAGCAAAATTTGTGTGTCAGATTAATCTTCAATGCATACAGATGAGTAATGAGGAGCCATGGGTGTTTCAACAATTTCCTGACCGAAAGTGAAACCAGCCTTAGGACAGCGAGGGCTTGACAGAACCATTAGTGCGGGTTGAAGTGCCTCGATAGTATTCAAGGTTTCAACTTTGTTGACAGATAGATCATCATAAATAGGTGGATTTGAAAAATCAACATCGATAAAATCAACATCGTGATCAAATACAGAAGTAAATGGATCATGAAAGCTACGATTAGAAAAATCAATGATTTCTTCGGTATCCTCATGATCAAATAAATCAAACAAAGGGGTAGATGAGAAGCAATAACATTCACCCTTTGTGTTTCTATAAAAAGTAGATGTGAAATCAAGTGGATTTTCAATGAAGCATTTGTCCTCTCCACTGACGAATGATGGAATGACATCCGACGTGACCTACGAATGATCAAGAATAGGTGTATCCATTGGTGGTTTTACACAAGGAAAATCAGTGATGGCAGAATCGCCAAAGATGTTAGGAAAAAGCAGAGGAGGCATGGAAAAAAGGAGATCATCCTTTGCTGTGAGTTGATGCTCAGGTTCCGAGTCATACTCATAATGAATGACAGTGCAGTTTGGTTGTGCAACACCAACTCCATCAATGGCTTGATCCTCATTCACAACAGGTGTAGAGTTCGAAACGGAAGAACACAAGGCAGTGAAATCTAGAGGATTAGTAGAACATGAAGATGGAGGTTGGGGTAACAGATGCATGTGACAACCCATGGGCTTCGCAACCAAATCTACGTTAAAATTGAGAGAAGTGACGCTGGGAGGATATGACAGTTGAACAAACGTGTGTGCATGTTCTCCCACATCACTCTATGGTGGTGAAGTTGTTTGATGAGGGGACGAAGGACAGTCACCTGTGATAGTGACTGTGTCTGTCGGTTGTTGCGTAACTCCATCAGTGAAGTATGCTCAGTGGGGTTTGAAATTCAACTTCATCTTGGGATTGACTAATTTCTTAAGACAATATTCGAATCTGTCCCAAAGATATTGAAACTTCATTTGGATTTTCAGGGCTTCAAACTGCAATACACTGAAGCGCTGCCAAAAAGCCATAGGAGATTCTTGCGAATTCTTCTGTTGTTTTAACAGTTTCTTATCAAGAGGTTTCATATCAAAATGATGGAAAGTAGGTTCAATGAGATCACATAACTGGTCAAGTGAGTGCACGTTGCCAGGTGGCAGGCTGTTGCACCAACATTCGCGAAGTGTGAGTGAAAGAAACAAGATTGCCTCTTCATCAGAGAAGTTATCAACATCATCAATAAATGCATAGAAGTCTTGTAAGTACTCAGGCCAGGCAACTTTACCTTCACCATCATACGTGAATTCCGATAAGAGATCAAAAAACATCCCTCGTGATGTCAATATGTTCAACATAAGAGAAACATCATGGAGGGATGAGTCTAACAGTATCCATGACAGATATGCAAAGATTTAAAACAGGATGTAAAGGCTCAGCTTGTCATCTGGCCCTCCTTCTAGCGCTAAAAATGTTGATGGTGCTCGACACGCCAACATGTCAGGGGATCTCCCTAGTAATAAGTCCCAACTAGACCTTAGGCTATTTCGTGTAGGAGTCCCAGCAGTGGGTCGTACAGTATCGCCTTGACCGCGGTTGCGTGCAAAGGCAAGCAGGATGTCCTTGTTGGTAGCAAGGGTGTGACCAGTGTATGAAGCCAAGGAAGGTGCATGAAGGGTTCTAACACACGGGAGGTGGAATGAGTGAGCCCCTTAGAAACTTTTGGAAACACACAGCTTGGAAGGGAACACACAAGCAAAGATACATCACATGCTGGAAGGCAGGTGAACCAATAATCCAAAGTGATGACTAAACCAATAACACATCTCAATAAGATTCATACATACATATATATAAATATTTGATACATACATGTGTAAGAAAACAACTACATATATCATTAGAGAAACCAAGACAGTTTAAAGATCCAATCATATAATACAACCATGACCAACCACTAGTTCCAACAGCGAAACATTATAGTCACTGTTTCCTGCTCCTCCAATGAGATGTACTAGCTTTGCACTGTGGAGAAGCCAAGGCTCGTTACAATAAACTCTAGGCTTTCTCTAAGATACACATATAGGAAGCTTGGCCACCAAAATTCTATAACCTGTATGGGTGAAGTTTCATCAATCTATGCATGATGTGCCTCCTGCTGTGTCTATCCCTGCTACGCTTCCTTCTCTCTTCTTTCCAGCTCCTGTTCTTCTCGGAGTTGTTGCTTCAACTCTTGAAACTCCTTTTATGTTTCCTCCATCCTCCATTTATCTCTTTTCCTTTGCGCATTCCTCTTGTTGTGATGTCGCCTTTTAGCCTCAATCTCCAAAGCTTCTTTAATCACAAGTGGATCTTCTTTGAACTTGCGGCTTTGTTTAGCCTCTGCGTTGTTATCAAGGTTTCTCTTGCCTTTTTCATTTGCAGGTCTGTTGCCCTCTTTTATGGTGCATTATTTGTTAGGTGGCTGGAAAACATGTAACGGATAACTATCATTTTCTACAAAAATTTGTGCAGATACCACAACAATTGTTCTGCAACTTCTGCAAATCGATGGGAAACGATGAGCGCCACTGCTGTAGCTATGAAATAATGATGGAGAGGATGCCTATGTATCAAATGCAAGGAGAAAATCAGCCTTCAGATCAAGGTGTTGGGGGATTGCTCAGAGGATATCAAGGGCACGGATGAGGCTGAGGAGGAGAAGGACCTGATAGAGGTCGGGGACAGGTCATTTTCCATAATTGCGGGACACCATGGCACTATGCACGGGAGTGTACGAGTTATACATGCCCATCATGTCAATATTGCACTCAGTTTGACCATACAATAGAAGAATGCCCTGCGTTGATAGATAAGATATAGGAGAAGAAAGCGCATCCTCAACATCCTACCCATAACCTACAAATGATGAGGGTCGAGCCCCGCGAGGAAGATCCAAATGTAAATATCATGCTACGAAGTGGAATAATGACTGGTGATGATAAAGGAAAACAACTTGAAGAAAGTGGGTGGGTTCGCAAGGCCCTAGAAAAGGAGGTTGGGTTTGATCTAGAGTATGTGAAGGAAACACTTATGAAGGCGAAGAAAAGCTTCACCGAGGCCTCTACCTCAAGAAGTCAAGATAAACTTCTAGCAATTGGCGCACCTATGGAGGTCAACCCCCTTGTGCTTACCACCTTCTTGGACACTTGTATGAAACTATTACGTGATAGCAAGGCTGTGAAAAGGCTACAAGAATTGATCAATGAGTGTGCTGGTAAGGAAAATGCTCCTGAAGGACACCACATAGATAGAAAGATTGGTAAACATAAGATGAGAACAGGGTGCAAGATGAGGCTCATCACTCAAATAGGAGACTATGAGATGGACTAGGTTATTATGGATCTGGGATCTGATGTGAACGTTTTGCCTAAACATACATGGGAAAGAATGGGGAGAACTGCACTGCAGTGGTCTCCGATTCAATTGAGGATGGAAAACCAACGGAAGACTATCCCTATGGGACGATTGCATCGAGTGACCATAGATATAGAAGGTGTGAGCACGTTGGACAATTTTGAAGTGATAGAGATTTTTGATGACAAAAATCCATACCCTGCGCTCCTGGGAATTGATTGGGTTATCGACATGAATGGGGTCATCAATTTGAAGAAGCAGACAATGTCATTTGAAAGGAAATCACTCCGTATTGTAGTACTATTCGACCCTGTATAAGGATCGCACTATACTAAATAGGTATGGGACTATGAGGAAAGTGATTATGATTTGGATCATATCTATAAAATATCAATGTGAGACCAATATTGGGTTAATCCAAAAGCTGATGGATGAATTGCATGGGATCGTGAAAGCTCCTGTACCTCAGACTTAGATGAAGAATTAGAGCATTGGCAGAACAGGTTGCATGAAGTTTCTACGCTGCGTTGCAATATGATGACTAAATCACTGCGTTGTGTGTCCTCGGAGGTAATAAATTTACCTTATTACGATGGTTTAATCGACGTAGATAATTTTTTGATGCTTTTGAAAGAGAAGTCCTGGAGGATCATCGTTTTCAGGCTCCGGATTTGGCACTACATGCTACACCTGCTTGATGGTGGAGTATGCACAAGGACAACTTTGATGAATGGCACAATTATAGGAGGATGATGAGGATGCGATTTGGTCATCCTAAAGTGCGGTTAACTGAGAAATATGATGGGAAGAATGATCCATGTGATCATTTGGCAAAGTGGACTAAGGTCTAGGGAATAGAGCTATAGCCAGAGTGGGTGCACTTATTTTGTCACACTTTGGATATAATCCCTATGAATTGGTACCTAGAAACAGGGCTCCACCACTTCACCACATAGTGGGATATCTTAAGGGAAGGCTTTTTTATGACTTTTAGTTTTGAAGACGGATTCAAAAGCATTGATGAGGCACTACAGGAGGTTAAGGCAACGATCTTCAAAACTCCAAAGGATCCTTTGGAATTGGTTCAACCGGATTGGAGCACCCAGTTGCGCTAGAATGATATAATGTGGTTGCTGAAGGGGAGGATGAGGATCCAAGTAATATCAATATCCTAGAAATAGAAGGTCGTCGTGAGGTTGAAGGTCTGCAGATAGAGAGCTCAGATATCACCACACCATTGAAGACTAGGCAAGTAAACATTGGTACTGAAGTGGAGCCAAAATTTGCAAAGGTTGGGGATTAATGGGATGATGTCATAGTGGATAAAGTTGTTGATTTACTCCGCGAGTAAGAGGATCTTTTTCCTAAAAAAAAATCGGCCTTGAAAAGCGTCATAGGCGATTTGGGTGTGATGAAAATAACTTTGAAACTGGACGAGAAGCCCGTTAAGCAGAGGCCATATCACCTTAATCCCAAATATAATGAAAAGTTCTGCTTGGAATTGGACAAGATACTTGAAGCGAGCATTATCTAACCATTGGAGGAATCTGATTGGGTGAGCCCAATGGTAGTTCAGGAAAATAAGTAGAAGGGTTTGCATGGATCTAAGAAAGCTTAACGATGCCTGTGTCCATGATCGTTTCCCGACGTTGTTTATTGATGAGGTACTAGAGAATGTTGGAGGGCAGGAAGCCTATTCATTCACTATGGGTTCTCTGGGTACCATTATATTAATATCGCGCCAGAAGATAGGAGTAAGAAAACCTTCATGATGGAATGGGGTTGTTTTCAGTACATGGTGATGCCATTCGGACTCAAGAATGCGTTGACGATATTCTCTTGCGTAGTCATCATGGTATTCAAAGAGTTCATTCACAAATTCTTGGAGGTATATTTTGATGACTCGACAATGTTTTGGTTAGTAAAGCGCCATTTAGCCAGTCTACGCTTAATGTTGGATACATGCCAAAGATATCAGATCATGTTGAACCTGAAGAAATGCTTATTTTGTTTCCCCTTTGGAATTTTTCTCGATCATGTGGTGTGCAAGCAAGGATTAATAGTGGATCTTGCTAAGATCGTGGTGATAGTCAATTTGGAGGCCCTAAGGAGTCCCAAATAGTTGCGCAATGCTGGGACATACTGGGTATTATCAAAAGTTCATTAAGGCTTATGCCCATATTACTGTGCATATGGAGAAGCTACCGAAGAAGGACGCTACATTCTATTGGGATGAATAATGTCAGTGCAGTTTGGATGTATTGAAAGAAAATATGATCACACGTCGATCTTGGTCTTCTCGGATTGGCAGAAGGAATTCCATGTGCATGTTGATGCTTTGTGTATTGCATGGAAGCAATACTAACATAGGCTGGTGAAGGAGATATGGATCATCCTATAGCATTTGCAAGCAGAAAGTTGTCCAAGGCTGAGAAGAATTACTCAACAACAGAGCGCGAAGTATTGGCTATCGTGTACACGCTCCAAAAGTTCAGACATTATCTGTTGGGAAAACATTTCAATATGTACACAAACCATTCTACATTAAATTATCTAGTCAATAAGCCTGTGTTGAGGGGGAAAGTATGCAAATGGCTGTTTTTATTTCAAGAATATGATTTTGAGGTAATTGTGAAACTAGGAAGGTTGAATGCAAGACCTAACCATTTGTCGCGCATTGAAACAGGGGAGGAGCCTACTAATTTGGAGGAAGGGTTGCCTGACGTGCAAATCTTCATGGTGTGCATATCGGATAACCACTTTGTAGATATTATCCACTTCTTTACTACAAGGATAGCTCCAAAAGGATACACCAGTCAACGGAACAAAGAGTTGCTAGTGCGCACGATAGATTTCTCAGTAATTGTTGGACATTTGTATAAGATGGGATTAGATGAGATACTCCAATGATATGTTCCCAATTTTGAATGAAATAGCATCCTCACTGAAGCTCATGGAGGAGATGCAGGAGGACATTATGCAGGAACAGAAACAACGCAGAAGGTTTTGCATGCTGGATTGTGGTGGCCTACGCTGCATAAAGACTCTAAAGCCTATTGTAGGGCATAAGATGCATGTTAGAGAATGGGCAGATGATCGCGAAGGGACAATTTACAATTAAATCCTTAAGTGTCATTGCAGCCAGTTGGGAAATGAGAAATCGACTTTGTAGGGCCAAGGCCCCTAGGCAAGAAAACAAGTGCGTGTTATATCATCACCGCGACAAAGTATCTGACCAGATGGGTAGAGGCACAACCTATGAAGGACTGTATAGGGGAAACAACAACCAATTCCTTGTTTTAATATGTGTTAACCAGGTTTGATTTCCCGAAAGTATTGATGAGTGATTGTGGTACACACTTCCTTAACGAAACGATTAGCGCGCTGACAGAAGAGTTTCAGGTGTATCATCAGAAAAGTACACCATATCATCCTCAAGCTAATGGAATAGTTGAGGAATTCAATAAGATCTTGGAGAATGCGCTAAAAAATATTTTCAACTCACAACAGAATGATTGGGGCGTGCGTGTACCAACAATATTGTGTGCATACAGGACTACTTACAAAAAACTAACAGGTCAGACACCTTTCTGGTTGGTCTATGTCTTAGAAGCGGTGATGCCTATGGAATATATTATGCCTAGTCTACACATAGCATCTTTCATAGGGATGGCGGACTATAGAGCCTTGGAAGAATGGCTCATGTAGTTGATGGAGCTTGAAGAGGACAGATTCTTGGCTAGATTGCACTAGTAAGTCCAGAAGGAACGCGAAACAGCTTGGCATGACCGACACATCAAACTGCGCACATTCAAGGTAAATGAAATGGTTTTATTATATGATAGTAAGTTCACTAAGTTTCCAAGAAAGTTTCAAATGCACTGGTTGGGGCCATATGTCATCAAATAAATCACAAATGGAGACACGGTTCAGCTCGCAAAGCTGATTTGAGAACCTTTTTCGGGAAGGGTGAATGGAAGTCAATTGAAGTTGTATGTAGGATATTTGACTCAATACTACATGATGATAGAATAGTCTTAGTGCTCCAAGCAGCTGCAAGGGAGCGCAAGTCTATAAACTACACCGCCTCGTTTGTAGAACTACACGACAAAGCGACTGCACAAAAAAGGGTGATGTCACAATACCAGAAGCGTCGCGAAGGGAGCTACGCTATGAAGGGAGATATCATGTAGCACAACCATAAAATAACCATTAGAGTCATTGTTCACGCTTTGATATCCAGAAGATGATTAAGAGGAGCAGGGGGGGACGACATTTAAGGCTAACATCTTTGGAGATATGCCACCAAATCAACATTAATGGACAGATTTTGGAGGGAACGATGGGATTTGAATTCGAATTCTCCTATAAATTATGTGTGCCAGTCCAACAGAGAACACTTTGCACCCTTAGATTTTTTGAGTTGTGTTGTCCATCACTTATGAATTGCAAGTTTTTCGAGGATTTGGTCGCAATCCCTATGTTTGATACTCTACCCGAGGAAAACCGACAGTTCATTTGCAACATTATGTCAGGACTAGGTGAGACTGCAAGCACCAGAGGAACTGTTGCCTCCGAAGTAGCGGCCCTAGAAGTGGTGAGCATGGAAGCTCCGACTCCTGTGCCTATGTCGCCAAGGTCGCCTAGGCCAAAGCATACACCAATATGTGAGACCCACAAGCCAAAGAAAGGCAAGCAGAAAAGGCTAATGCCAATGCGTGAGTCACCTCGAAAGCACTCTGCTACCCAGGCATAGAAAAAGGAAAAGCAGCCTGAGAAGGTTCTAGATTTGGAGGTCAAAGAGGGCGTTGAAGATATAGATGTTGAGGGCGTGGAGTCCATTTCAAAGTTTCCAGAGTATATCCCTCTACATAAATGAAAGGTGAAGGTCACCAAGGACCCGGACGCAGAGAAATTCGTCATTTATATGCACTTGTTTCCAGAAAATATCACCTTTGAAGGTTTGCGCCTGGCACGGGTTCCCCTTTTAAAGATGGAGGATCGGGATTTGGCTGACCATGAGAGGTTCCCCCACCATGCGATGAAGAATTACATGAAACTGGTGTATTACAAAGACTTCGGTGTCACTGCGTTGGAGCCAATTGAGTGGATCCACGGAGTAAATAAATCAAGGTTGTTGAACCCATTGTGGGTGCCCCATTACCACCACTTCAATATCAATACCACTTGTATAAGGAAACTTCTAACTCTGGTGCATGATGGGTGTTTATGGCTTGGCACACCTATCCCCACCAAAAGCATGCTTGTCCATAGAATCACGCTCCTACCGCATGAAGGCTTGAATCTAGCCAAGGAGTTTGGTAGAAAGACAAGCGAGCATGACTTGGCAGAAAATATGAAGAAGAAATTTGAGCTTATCAAGAAGCCATGCAAGTACTCCATAACATCCATCATCAACCACCAAGTGAAAATTGTCTCGTAGATACTAGCTGGTAAGGTCATGAGGAAGTGTCGTGTGGATGAGGTTCCGATGCCCATAATCTCGTTAGCTGCACAATGCGCGTAGGGCGTGTAGTTTAAATGGTCACACTATCTATGTAGTGTGTTCCTTGCGAATTGTCACGAGGCTCAAGATGAGAGAAAGACCTTCCATTACATGTGGTTGTCGCTCTCTATTGTGCTGGTTACTTGGGAGCTGCCAAAGGACAATTAGTTCCCCCCATTGGAGGCAGGGTTGCCAAAGGCTGCACAGTTTACCTCCCTTTGGGTCACAAAGGACCCCACATGAGTCATAGAAACAAAAATCTTTTGGGTTTTGATGGAGGTGAGCATTCACATGACCATCAATCAGTGGCCACAGTTGTCCCCAATCGTGTATGAGCAGTTATCAGAGTACGTAGAGTTCAAGGAAAACTTCCACCATGTCTATATCAGTGTGCGGAAGGATCTGTAACAGAAGTGGTTTGATTTTCCATATCTTGCCACGGATGATGTGATTCAGGAAATCATCAAGTGTTGGATAGCAGATTGGAACTCTTTGTCTGACCTGGCCGCGGGTACCATCAAAGGCATGGGGATTTCGGTGGAGAAAAAGAAGGAAGGATGCAACAAACCAAGCAGTACAGAAGTTGGTCCCGCAACGAAGGAAGGAGGGTGAGGAGAAGGTCCGGTTGGAAAAGGAGCACGCTGTAAATTAGCAGGACAAACAGGAGAAACATGACTCCGAGCGAAGCGGTAAATACCCTTCGCCCCATACTGAGGAGGAAGAACAGAGCGGTGGCAGTGATGAAGGGCAGAGAACTCCATTTTGGGTAAAGAGTTACAGAGAACAATAGAAGGATGGGCCCAGGAAGAATTCAAAGGTGACTAAGCCACCACTGGATCCCATTATGCTAATGGAGGGCGATCTTGATAAGGTCAGGGACAAAGTGCATGACACCACCGCTAAACTGTTGCAACAATTCAAGAAACAACACCTGTAGTCATTAGGTACTATTTAGAAGGATCTGCATGAACTCACAAACTATAGATCCAGACCAGCAGGATATAGATGGGCACTGGTCATGTGGGTGCTACATAGACAAGCCTGGCACCAGGGACAAGTCAAGTTGCTGAGCTGGTCAAGACAGTGGATCTAAGGAAATTCATGTTGCCAGAAAGATCCTTGAGCATGGAATCTACCGACGATAAGATCATCATTAGTTCTTTGAAGAACTTCAGCCTCAACATTTTCGTGCTCCCTAATGAGTATCTTCACACCATGCAAACAGGTGTGACAACAAAGTTGAGAGCGCGGGAGAAGAATTCTCTTAGTTTAATTAGTGAGTACAGGGTGAACAATGAACAAATGTTCACCGAGAAGATGGAGGCCCTGAAAGAAAGAGATAAAATCAAGGAGAAGAATGCCCAGTTGGCGACAATAGTTGCTGAGGTGTGCCAAACAGCACTGGAGTTGCACATCCCTGAGGAAGCGCAACTAAAGGCCAAGATCGAGAAACTCATTGCGGGCATCCGCGATGTTAAGGTAGAGGTGGCCAAAGTTTAGTTTTGAACTCACCAATGAAAATCACAGAGCTGGAACTCAATTCACAACCTTCCACTCTGCCTAAATTCCGGGAACAACACGACGCTACCATCAAGGAAGGGATAGCTACTGTGGATGTCACGGTTGCTAATTGTACAACTTTGTTTGAACAAGCCATGGAAGTGGTGACAAGCCTACAAGAAGATCCCACTGCACAAATATTGAATACCAAGATCTGCAAGCCCCAGTAGCAGTACAATGAAGTAAGGACGACGACACACACCATTTGCTACAGTGCAGTGCCTCGCCAAGTTGCAGGAGGCAAAGCATATCATTGCACAAGTGGAAGCAATGCAGAAAAAGGAAGCAGTACTTAAGGCCAAGTTGGGTCCTTGGTTGGAAAAATCCTACCTATTCTTGGCCAACATACAGGAAAAGTTGGCGAATTTGCAGCTTACATAATAGAATATCAAGCGAGTCGGTGAAGAACCAGCCACAAAGCAGCTGGTGGAGCAAGTAAAGTAGGCAACCGCGCAGAGCGTGGTTGGAGTAGCGTTTGTATAGGTAGAGCTGTGGGATCTTCACAGCAATATCACCATGCCAGCCGAGTGACTCAAGGGTGAGTCATGACCTTTGTGTTGGGGGCCTATTTTGATGGGGTCCCTGGTGTCAGTTTTGGGGCAAAAAGCCCAAATTTTGATGTAAAAAGATGTATATTCTCCGCAAATTGTGGACACGAAGTGCAGAGTTAGTTAGGATTAAAAAAGGGTTTTTACCCTTGTTCATGTAAATATGAGTAAGCTTTTGAGATCTACCCATGGTCTGCAGGTTGTGGGATTGCATAAGTAGAAGTGTCTTAGAAAGTCTAAGGCATAATCTATAATTATGAATGTAATGGGTTGATAGAAGGAAGATTGGGATAGGAGTCTTAGAGGAGAAAAAGGCTCTACAGCTGAGTGCACAGAGTCTTAGAGTTGTGTCGCAACTAAGTGCACAGACCCTTGCAGCTAAGTGTGCAGGGAAGTTTTGAGTCTGTAAGGCTTTACTGAATATCAATAAAGAAGACTGTTGTAGAAATTCATGTTTTTAACCTCTTTACTTCTGTCATGTATGAATGTGATATATGTTGTGATGAATAATGTCTTTATTGAATAGTGATGTATTGATGTGTGAATTTACTTGATCTGTCTTATTATTTGAACGCAATTAATGTTAAGTGATTACACGAAGATCATAACACTTTCTGTTAAAGTTATTGAACACTTAGGCAAATCTGAGTAAATATTGATCTAAGGAGAATCTATGGTGTGCGTAAGTAGATAATTTTCCTATTCAAGGTCAGCAAAAGCTAGTCGCAGACCTTTGTGGAGGTCTAGAGGCCAATTACGGGAAGGTACAGTGATAAGCCATAAGGGCTTAGAGATCCGCACAAAGGAAGATCTAGGATAGAAAAGGGACATCACATTGGTCTCCGGGTGCAAAAACTTGGTTCCAATATCCCCCCATACTGCTTCAGGTGAGACTTCAGTCCATGCACCACGAATTGATGCCATAAGGGCCAGTAGTGTGGGGATTTGTTTGGTGCAACTAATTCTGAACCTGGGTCAAGACCCCCTAAGCCAACACTGACAACCCTGTCGAGATGCGATACACCACGTATTGCATGATGAGCTTGTCCATTGCAAACTTCGATAAAACATGCAGAGGCTTCTTTGTGTTGTACATCTGTATGAAGGTGCCAAGGGATGAGGCATACCAATTTTCTATGTCGATCAATGCCTCCATTGTTGCCTGTGACATGCAAGGTGGATCTTGCTCAAGTATCACTTTCTACACAGGGGTGACAAAGTGGTCTGGCAACTAATTGATGACTCCACGGAAGCTGCATTAAGAGAACAATTTGCAATAAGTGTGCACAGAGGTTTCTGAAGGTGTCCATGCCCAATTCAAGCCTGGGAACTGTTGATGGGTACATATTGCATCCAATATGTAAGTGGACATGTATATCTCTACTTGTTGACCTTTGGGTGGACGTCAGGCTTCTGTCACCTGTTCCTTTAACCTGAGAGCCAACATGTTGGACCAGTTGCATGACCTTCCTTCACGGGCCAGTTGGTCCAATGCAATCACCCAGCTCTGCGGGAAGGTCTTTGTGTTCTCTTAGCCGTATAAGTAGCATGCAAAGATGAACAAGTACTGATATGCCTTCCGCATTATATTCATCTTATAAACTAGATTGGGTGTTGTCCTGAACTTGGCTAGCTCTTTCACCCAACTCTTCAAGATATCTATGGAGTTTGTGTTACTATGTGTGCTGAAGGGTTTCTCCATTGTGATCATCGGCTGTGGAAAGTGATACATCTCCTAATAGTCCTTCACCCTAAAGGTAAAAAACTTTGTCCCACTGACGCTGCTCAACATCATCATCTCAGGATTAGTGTGTGAGACAATTCAATGTATCATGTCCGCACATGGAAACATGGGATACCTGCATGCAATCTGGTATAAGCCAGATTTGTGGACGTTGAGATAGACCTTACGATCTTCCAGATCTTCCTCAAATGTGTTTGAGAATGTATCATTGATGTCCTGCCATTTCATCTTGATGTCTCTATCTATGAACAACTTGGTTTCTTTGTAAACAGGCAAGCTCATAGACACTTGTTCGACTGCATCTCCAATTGCACTTCCAATGGTGTCCTTTGAACCCGCTCTCTTGGATGCCATTGTACATGTACTACTAAGAGACAGATGAACACCTTCTATACCTGGAGACATAGAAACATTCATGGAAAGAAATATGTCAGTTGAATTCCAAAACAAATCTGAGGACTGACATGTAACATACCTAGGTGACTGGCAATAAATATTGCTCAATTTTCACTGGGAGGCTGGGAGACTGATTGCCAAAACTGTGCAAGGCACAGTCTAGGCTGTTAGGAGGCTGACTGACTGCTAGAACTGTGTGATGCATAGTCCAGCCTACCTACTGAGGACTGAATTTACGCAATACGCAATTTCAGTCAGCAAGGATATGCAAGCCTAGAGATTACATTGTGCAATTTTCTGGGTCAGTAGGGCACTGCCTCCTACAATTGCAGAATGCAAGCCTGAGGGTCAGTGCTGGCCAATTCTGTGTAGTTTCTGGATGGAAGGTAGAGCCTTCACTTCCATAAATGCACATTTCTATCCAGGAAAGGCAAGGTCTGGGCTAAGGCGGCTCAGACCTGCCAACAGGCGACTGAAAACATGAAGAGGTTTGAATGCATGGCGAGACTAAGTGTAAGAAAGAGTGAATGTTCATGCATGCAAATAGTGAATGCAAGATTCGAAAATGGGAATGCATGCATGTGTGTGAAATGAGTAACTAGAACGACGACCATTAGTGCAAAACAGTGTCATGCATGTGACAATAGTGAGATGCATACCAAAACTGAAACAGTGCTTCTACAAGCTAATATACATTAAAATGATAGCAGCCATTCAAAAAAACAAGGAAATCAACATTCATACAAAGCGAAATACAAAAAGCGACAGAAAAGTGGCAAATGACATGAAAAACAGACTTACCAGAAAAAGCTAAGCTGAATGTGTTGAAGACCCCTAGATGTGTTGTGGGATGTCAGAGCTCCAAGATCAATGTGAGGAATGAGCTTTGAAACGTCGAATAAATAAGTTTGAGGTTTATGACGTGCATGCCACAAATCCAGGAAAAATCGACACTTGGGGGAAGTTTCTAAAACTATCTTTGCATGTAACCTCCAACTGCTAAAAATAGATCCCTAAAATTTAGGGATGCTTTTTGCATATTTCTTTTTGCTATTTCGGGAAAAATCCACCCATGCATGCAAATCAAGATTGTTCGATCCTAGAGAAAACCGTTCAACTAGAAGGCACATGCAGCAGTTTGTAAGCCTTGGAGAGGAATTTGCGCAGTTTTTGCGTTGAGCAGGGTTGGCTATCCCTCAGAAATTTCACAATTTTTGGGGTCAGCAGGTCACTGCCTCCCAAAATTACGATTTCTGGGCTGAACCCTAGTGTCGAGCTGGATTGCACAATTTTCTGAGGGAGGGTTACCTGGCTAGATTGTGCAATTATGGAGCACAACATGCAACCCAACAGGATTGCGGAATTTCTGGAGGGAAGGCTATCTCCCCTCCAGAATTGCGCAATTTTATGAGTGAACATCTCAGCCAAAAAATAACCTAAGTTCGTAATGGCAGCCTATGATGTGAGACAAGCAAGTTGACATGCATAGGTTGGAAAGCCTCTGAAACTCAGTTGAAGCCTATGTACTTAACAATGCAAGACATGTTGCTAAGGGTGGTTGGTAGGGAGGCTCCAAAACGAAGCTAAGCAAAATTTTTGGAGGGTAGTTGTAGTCGCTACAACAGAACTCAAAGATCACTATCATAGATAGAAACATATTTGGAATGCATTGAAACTATTATTTGAATACGATTTTCTTTGAATATAATGATGCATATGTTATAATGCATGGACAAGTGTTTAAATTGTAGATATTATCATTATCAAACTGACCATGTGATGACAAAACCCAAGAAAAATTGAGGCGCGATGAGATTTCATGATAGGGTGTTGACCCTTGTTCTACTAGGAGGGGTGGAGGTGGTTCCCACAATTTATCCTCCAAAACCTAGTATCTTGGGAGGATTGTGCGAGTCATGTTCCCCTAGACGTGTGATGATGATTGTTGGATGCCTATTGGGAAATTAGGTTGATAAATTCAACTTTGTCACCCTTGAGGTTTATGAATGGCTAGATCAATGCAGCTAACGCCATGGCATATTCTTGTAGAGGGTGGATAAGATGGGAGTGGAAGAGATTAGAAAGGATAGGGTGATTCTAGAATAGCTTGGGAGCCCAACTGGGGCAGTTCATGAGTATTAAAATTGAAAATATATAAATTTCCAAAATACAAATTTTAAAGTATCTTCGCATTAAACAAAAATTCAATTATGGTACAAAATTCTTACATGATTATACTAATCACTTAAATAATTACTGATATACGATATAAACCCTAACTTCAGGACAAAGTTTTCTGATGGAGGGGTGTATGTAATGACCCAGTTCGAACTAAAAGGAACATAGGAATATTAGCATGCGTATGAGGCATGCATATGATAGCTACATATGCATGCATCACATGTGCTGCACTAGTATACATATAAGCTAATATTGAAAAATCTCTATGATTAGGGTATCAGTTGAAGTAAATTCTTAACTTACTAGAATATCATAGATATATTGAGTGGGGTACTTGATATGTATACCACCATCATAAATATATAATTAATGCATTATTCAAAACAAAAGCAAAATAAAGTAAAAATGATAGATTATTAATTAAATTTATCTAATTTATAATTAAATTTACTTAAAAAATAAAAGTAGTTTATTTAATTTATAAATAAAGTAATTATAATGAAATATGGGTTAAATTAACAAATTATAATAGATATAAGTTCAAAGTACTAAAGTACTAATAAAACATAAATAAATATGACTACCTCCTAAGAACATTCAGGATGCTAGGAAATTGACAAAAGGTAAGGGAATTAATTTTTAAATAAGAGAAGGTAGTGATCCTTGTGAATATAAGGATACTAAGCAGGGCATGAAAAAGGAGTCTGGAGTTGGAGTTTTTTGATCGCACAAGTGAAGGAAGAAGTATCAAGAGAGGCACAAATGGAGAGAAAGTGAGAAAATTATTTTGGAGTTTTGGGTACATAGGCCAGAAGACCGTTATTTCAAAGTATTCTGGGTCTAGGAATCAAATAGGTTGATCCCAGATAGGCTGGAAGGAAAAGGGTCAATTTGGTAGTGGGAGCGGGAGAAACAATAGAACAAAAACACCTTCAAACAAGAGTTCCAGGTAAGTACTTGCAATTGAATTGAGAAATTCTACTTTAGAAATTCACTATCTAGAATATGAGCATAAATCTCATTAAACTATATTAATTTTCAAACTTAGGGCTTCACACCCTCTCATATAAACTTTGGAATATTTTACCGATTTTTCAACATAACCTATATACCACATATGGCAACACATATATGATTTGGGTGTTTAAAACCTTATATCTACCATATTGATATTATAATTGATTTTTCATAGGCTATGGATAATACATATTACATTTATATTTATGGACTATGATTTTCAACTTATGCAATAACTCAAATTTCATAAAACTCTTTTTTGTCATAACCAAGTGCATGAAGTTAGTTTTTCATTAGATTATTTTGATGACATTTTTTTCAAATCTATTTGATGTATGATTACATGTGTAACCATAAATATTTATTGTAGAATAGTCATCAAGGACCTTTAAAAACATCATATTCTTTTCATGAATATTGCACATGTATATTACTATTTGTTTCTCCTTTCCATATTCAGTACAAGAATGCATACACAGCTAATAATTTTATTAGTATATATATGTGATACTTTAAAGGAAAAAGTAAACCATTATCTCATGCCAATAAATTATTGATGACCTTTTCCAAGGGGACCTTGATACATTAGTTTCTTATTTCACATAGGGATAAGGTTTTGCAACACTTTGCAAGCCTTCAAATCAAATATGGGATACATGTATCAACAAATCCTAGAATATATTAACACCATTTTGCTAATGCATGTGGGATATTGAGCATTTCTTTAACCTATTCATACTGTAAACTCTCTCTTCTACAATGCTCTTGAATATGATGTTATTGCATGATATTGTTACATGCCTTGACTTTGAAACCTAAAGCATCACATTCTATGACAAAAGGTTTCATAAAAACAAAGGTTGTTAACATCGATGTTGAAAATATAATATTCTTCAAAGATTAAAAAATTATTATTCTTTGCCATCTATTGAAATGAATTTTTCTTTAATGGGTTCGAGTGTGGTGTAGTCAAATAAATGTAGTTCTTTGCAAAACTCTGATAATATCTTGTTAATCTTGGAAATTCTCTCAATTTGGATATGTGTTTGGATATCAACCATTTCATGATTGCCTTAGTTTTGTTTCAGTCTACTTCCATTTCCTCCTTCAATATATTATGGCCAAGGTATTCCACTTCTTTCTTAGAAAATGTGCATTTTGACAATTTTTCATTGAAAATGTTTTTCCTCTAGGAGAGATAGCACCTAGGAGCTTGATGTTCTCTTTTCCATGTTTTGTTTTATAGGAGGACATAATCAAAAAAAGAATAACACAAGAATGAAAAAGTGTTCGTTGTAACTTAAAGGTGATAAGGGTGTTAGTTAATCCAAATGACATGGCCTTGTAGTATCCTTCATGGGTTTTGAAGGTAGTTTTGCAACATATTCTAGTTTCATCTGGATTTGATAATATCCCAATCTCATATCAAAATTTGAAAAGTATTTGTCTATGTGAGGTTTCTCTAACATTTTGTTTATGAATTAAATGTAGAAATTATTCTTTATCATTATCTTGTTTAACCCTAGGTAATCTATACACACAAATTGATGATTCACCCTCCTTTTGAACTAGAACCACTAGGACCATATAAACACTTACATTTTTTTATTTAATAACCTTGTATCTTGACACATCTTGAACTAGTCATTTTTTATTATTATTTACAATGATGTCGATATCTATATGGATTAACATTAAAAAATATTTGATCTAGTGTTACTTTGATCACATGTTCAATTCACTTTTCTGCTGGAATATCCATTGATACTTCTTTGAACGCCCCTTTATATTTTTGGATTAGTTTTAAACTTTGTGGAAGATCAAAGAAAATTAATTTTGACATTGGTATCCCCATTGATGAAAATGTGCCACATATACATGCGTTCCTTTACAAATTAGGTCCTCCTTTCCTGTGAGAATATGATTTGGATAGGAGGTAGCTAGAACACATGCAACTTATATTTTTTTCCTTGCCACTAGCTTAATAATTGCTTTTGGTGGTTTATGACATAGCTGATGTAATGTATACTTCTACATAGGAGACATAAGGATGAGAATCCGCTAGCCTAATAAGGTTCCTGTAGGTTAGGATGAGAATAATTAATCCAAGGAACACAATTCGCCTAGGAGAAAACATTAAAAAATCCAAAGTGTTGAAAAGGGGGATATGGGTCCTAGGCTAATGAAAAGTCAATTTTGAATTATAAAGTGAGAAAACCCACTAAAGTGACTTTATTAAAATAAAATACTAATAAGGTGGAAAAAGTGGAAAACGAGATATAAAAAAAGAAAATGAGGAGTCTCTCCTCATTCTTGCATTCGTTCATTTGGAAATTAGAATTTTCGATAGCTCTTGAGAAGAGAGTCTGGTTTTTGGAACCCCTCATTCTGGTTAGTAGTTTGGGTGTTGAAACTATACACTCTAGCTAGCCCTGGACCAGAATAACCCATATTTCATCATTGAGGTCCACTGTTGATGGAGGAAAACACAATGGAAGTGATAGAGTAAGTTTTCATGGTGTTATCAGTTGATTTTATTTTCTAACCATGAGAATTCTATATTCTTATACAGGTCAAGTTTCCAAGCCACATTTAAGGGTCGAGTTTTTGCATACAATAGTAGGTCATATAGATGAAAGAAGGGTCCAAGTTCTGAGTTTATTTGGGGGTCGAATCTATGTTATTTACTAAGGCACGAGGCTCGGTTTCTATCATGTTTTTTCGATAAGTTTGTTGTCTTAAGAACTAAGTTTTCACATTGATAAAAAAGGGTTGAGTTACACTATTCTCATGTCCACGTTTTCCATACTTCTAGGGGTTGAGTTCTATCCCTTTACATAGATTGAGTTGCCATCATATCAAGACTGATCTCTTATTTTGGGTATATACTGATGTTGTTTGTGATATCAGTCTTTTAAGGATGAGGTATTTCTTAGAAAGCTATGTATATTTCCCTTCATCAAATCAACATCTTCTCTTTGGTGCATGGGCATATTTTATAGAGGATATATTATTTGAGATTATATTAGGTCCCTCTTTAGTATTGTGAACTGTAATTTCTAATGTCAAGTTAATTAAATGGATGTGTTTATAAGTTCATACATACATACATACATACATACATACATACATACATATATATATATATATATAGATGGTACAAAGTATATGTTGTGGTATGAAGTATTTACTTGGTATATTTTGATTATTGTGTGTGTTATTTGAAATAAAAATAAAATAAATCACACCTGCAACCACACATGGGGAAATTGTTTGAAGAAACGACACAATGAAACATTCAAACAAAACTCAAAAACTTGAAAGGAAATTCTAAGGTATTCCAAGGGGGTACCTTATAGTGGTATTAGAGCATGGTCATGAACATCTGTTTGGTTTGAAGGGAAATCAATATCAATGGTTTGATGAGTTCCGAAGACCACCGCTACAGAGGTGTCACTTATAGGAGAAATTATTATGGAAAAGATCCCACTCCACTTTGGGAAGAAGAACAAGATACTCTTGAAGGGGAGAAAAAGGAAGAAATACCATCTAAAAAGGAGACAATCATGGGGGATAAGGAGAACCAAGAATTTCACAGCTTGATTAACATCATAAATGATTTGGCTGTAGGTTTTAACCCTATACAGAAATTACCTGCAAATGAATTCTTAAAATAAAAAATATATAATGGCAAGAACATAAAACAAATACACACAAATATTTTCCCCTATATCCCAAAACTGGGACTACCAGATTGATTTTTCATTATGTTCCTTTCAATGATACAATACATATATATACATGTCGAAGCATTCATAAACTCCAACCCAATAACCCTAGATTAGAACATAACCATATTTCCCTTGATTGGATCTAAAAAATACCATGGGTAGAAAACCATCATACCCAAAACCATGTGCAAACCCCATGCACAAAACCATGGCTAGGTCCTCCCACCATTTTTTGATTTTCCCCCCATCCTTTGGTCCGCCCAACTATTATTGGGTCTACATTAAAAACAAATAAATCTCAGGGCACTACCCCAAACCACATGTAGGGGGGCTACCACCCCTTGCAAACCCCCCAATAGGGAAAGTGGAAATAATATAACACACACCCAACATTAGCTAAGGGCCAAAAAATGATGATGGAATTGATGGGGCAACTAACCAACAATGGAGGTTTTACTGAGGTCTCAAGGGAGAGAAATTGAATAAGGGTCCCATTAATGGTGAAGAATTTAATAGTGGAGAAGGAAACCAAACACATATGACCATGAAAATCCACCCACACATTATAGAGGTCATCTAAACCCACTATTCCAAAATTTTCAAATGAGATAGAAGTTGGAAAAATGGAGCAGGATAATCAAGATATACCTTTTGGGAATATTTGAAGTATAGGAGGTGGGGATGAGACTTTCATGGTGCCATGAATTTCACAAACTTATGCAACCTCAAGATGAGGAAAAGTCATAAAGGAGCTAAGAAGGTTATGATGCAGAACCATGAGACTTAGAAGACACTAGGGAAAGTGATCATCCCATGTTTGATGGATCATCCAAATGTTCAACTAGATCATGGGTTCAAAATATGGACGCATACTTCCAGCTACATCAAATGACAAAGGATGATGCCATTAAGTTGGCCACATTACATCTGGATGGAGACGCCCATGAGTGGTGGTACCATGGGTTAGTGACTTTGGGTCATGCAAGAATAAATTCTCACTTTGATTTTACTCAAAGCCTCATGGAGCGATTTTACAAGAAGGACCCAGAGATTCATTTCAAAGAGTTGGAAACAAATCAAGTAGAATGGCAGTCCAAATGCTTATATATCAAAGTTTCAGATGGCATAAGTTATGGTCACCGATATATTTGATGTATAGATAGTGATGTTGTTTCTTAAGGGGCTATATAAGCCTCTACATGGTTGGGTTAAAGCTTAGAGGTCCGCAATTCTACATGATGCGTTTGATAGACCTAGAGATATGTAGGATGTTTCTCCTAGGAGAAAATTTCCTCCCAAACCATCCTTTCCTCAAAATCAAAAAGAGGCTAAACCATTTCAAAGGAAATACACCAGGAAATCAAAGTGAGACGAGGAGACCCAAAAAAAATTGAGGAAGAAGAAGCTTTGTTTTAGTTGTGAGGAGCCTTGGACACCAAGACACATATGTGCAAGGAAGGACAAGCATAGAAAATTTTAGGGGTGAAACTAAGGGTTTTATTTTATTTTGGTTGGGAAAATATTTTGCAAAGAGAGGTTTGACTATGGATCACCCTATATTTATTTAAATAAAATTAGTTTTATAACTAATAGCCCATGGATATTTGATAGGGGAGAGTTGAAAATTTCAATTAACCTTGCAAAATTCAAAGTAGACACCTCCATTCACCCTATTTTTTTGGTAATGGTAATTACCATGATATATTTTGCCCTAATATTTTGAGAATACAAATTATTTGGATTATGGAATTCATTTTCATTCCATTCTTTTTTTCATGCATGAGATTTGTTTAAATGTAGTTATTTATGGTAAAATTTAGCCAAGACTTCACCCTTATTTTTTGATAATATAGATTATTTAGAGTTATTTCCCTTTATAGAATTCATTTTCACCCTATTTTTTTCATTCTAGAGATTTGTTTAAATGTAGTTACTTATGGTAAAATTCAGGCAACACTTCACCCTAATTTTATGAGAATATAGATTATGTAGATTTATTTCACATTTTAGAATTCATTTTCACTCTACCCCATATTTGTTTAATTGTAGTTTTGTATGGTAACAATTAGCCAAAAATCCACCTTTATTTTAAGCAAATATAGATTATTTAGAGTTATTTCACATTACAAAATTCATTTTCACTTTATTCTTTTTTTCCATGATTGTTTAAATGTAGTTATTTATGGTATAATTTTTCCAAGACATGACCCTAATTTAATGAGAACACAAATTATTTAGATTTATTTCTCATTATATAATTCATTTTCACTCTATTCTATTTCTTCATGCCCGAGATTTGTTTAAATGTAGTTATTTATGGTAAAATTCATGAAGATTTCACCCTATTTTTATGAGGATATAAATTATTTAGAGTTATTTCACATTATAGAATTCATTTTCACTCTATTTTATCTTTTCATGCCCCATATTTGTTTAAATGTAGTTTCTTATAGTAAAATTTAGTTAACTTCATGGAATCTAGGTTCTATAGAAGATAAAATCCATCCCTATTTAAAGGACATTGCAAAGAAGGTTGAGCCAAAAAATAGTTTAGTTTTTCAATTCTTTGTGGATTATTCAACATCTAAGGAACACATGACAATTAAACCTTCTGGATTTTAATTTGGTAAGCACACACATCCATGTTCTTTTTCAAATGAATAATGAATGTGACTATCAAAATTTTAAGTTGTGAAAAAATATTTTTAGCTAAATTGTTATGATTTTTCTTATTCTAAGACTTTATATAAATAGTAGGCACCACACCATCTTTTTTCATGCTGAGAAGAATATTAAGTTGCCCAATATTTTGATCTCTATATTGGTGAGTGATTCATTTGTTTTGACTAGTCACAATATATCAATTCATGTGTTGGCACAAATATAACCATATATTTTATATCTCCCCCTCTGTGGATACCAACCTAAGATAATTATATGCTCTATTTCCTTTGTCCTGTGAGTTTGAGTTCAGGCATACCTTTTAGATAGTGTCACATTGGCACATGCAACTTTTAAAATAGTTACACACTCATACATAATGTAGAATTTGATTTTGAACGCGATATTTAATTTTAAAATTCAATTTTCTTTCCAATATTTATTGTTAGATATTTTTCATATCGATTTAATTTCTTAATATATACAAAACAAATCATATTTAATTTTAAAACACTAATCAAGTTGTAGAGAAACAATTATTTATTCTTAAGTGTGTATGTTTCTTCATCGAACTAAGCCACATATAATATTCTTGAGTTTATGAAAAATTTTACGAAGTAAACCACATCATATCTATTATCTTAACTATTATGAGAGTAAAATAAGAAAATAATATAACACTAAATATATGCAACACCAACTATAGCATTCCCTCTACCCTTGTAGAACCAAAGGATAATCTTACGCAACTCTACTTCCCATATAAACAATGTTCACTGAATTTTAAATCCAAAGAGAATTAGGCCTACCTTCAACCATACCAACAACATGTAGTGTTTGAAGGCCCTGCTTTGTGATATGTTCCAGTCTTTGATGGCAAAAACATTGTCTTTTCTTCCAAGATTGTATGAGTTTTCTTTCTTCAACACCACTCCTAAGAACAACAAAGTTGTTGCACCCATCAATAACCGTGCTTCCCAGTAGCTTATACAAAGTTCCAATCCTAACTCCCCTCAACAATACCACTGCTCCTTGTACCATCCTACATGTATCCTATTCAAACACTATTTTTACACCTGCATCACTCATCTTACTTATGGAAATCAAATTTTTGGACAATCCTAGGAAGTGTAGAATGCTAGGGAGTGTTCTAATCCTTCCACCCATGAGGTTTAACTTGAGTTTCCCCATTCCATGATTTTGGATGTCAAGTCATCTCCCAGGAAAACATCACTGACATCATATCTTTAATACTAAAAAAAACTCCTTATGAGGATTCATATGAAAGGATGCCCTTAAGTCAACCAAACATGCTTCATGATCTAAATGTGTACCTGAAGAAGCAAAGTATACATCACCTCCATTTGAGGAGGTTTGTGCTTATATAGAAGGAGCATGATCATATCCCTTCACTTTCTCTATAATTTTGGATCTATAGTCTTTCTTATAATGCCCTTGTTTTTTACATCTCCAACATACCTTTACAAATTTTGTTGGAGATTTAGACCTCCCACTTGAGAAATTATTTTTATTTCTATTGGAGAATTCTCTTATAGATAAGACATGTGTGTACTTTCCATGTTTTTCTATTTTATATGCTTTGATAACAAGGATTAAACTATATCGTTGAAACTTAAAGTAGTTTCATTACTACCTATGGTAACAACCAACTATCCCACAAGTTTGGTAAGGAACACAAAAAATGATACAAATACCTTCATTTGAAATCTTAATATCAACAGATAATAACTAACTTATCACAATATTGAAGGAATTTAGATGCTTCATCAACAAGTCTCGATTTTCATCCTCGGGTTATTAACTTTTTTCCATACAAATAATTTGTTCATGAGGGACTTGGGCTGATAAAAAATTCCTATCTCTTTCCACAATAAGTTCGTTGTAGCTTTTCTTGAAACATTCAATAATACTCAATTTGAGAGACGCAATTGTATTGCATTCTTTGGCTTTTGATCCAACTTGGTCTAGTCTTCTATTAACATCTCCATCAATGCAATACACAAATCCATAGTGATCCATTGATGTTTGTCCACAAACAAATATTCCATTTTTAGCTTCCACAACTCAAAACTTTTCCCATTGAATTTTTCGATCACTATTTTGAACTACTCATGATTTTATTTCACCACAAGAATCAATTCTACAAATCGCCCATTGTCACAATGTCTATCAAAGGCTCAGGAAAAACGCCTTAGCAAAAAAAGCGTCCCCTTGAAGCCAAAAGTGCTCTACTACCAAATTTAAGTTTTAACCTAGTACAATTAATTGATGCAAATATTTTCATAATCAAACAGAAAATATGCAATGGAAAACACACACATTAACACATGGGTTTACCTTGGAAATGAAAACCAAGAAAAAAATTAATACTTTTTAATATATTTTCTTTATAGTATTATAATACAATATGTATATCTCAAAACATTCATAAAATACTAATCCATATGGCCTAAATTAATATACAACTAGAGTTCCTTTATCAAAACTGCATAACTATGAGATAAATCACCCTATACCACAAAATTGCTAAAATTATGGAAGTAGCCATGAAATATAACACATACCCAGCATGTTGAGCTTCTTGCCTCTACCTCTTTTATTTCCTTTAATGCCTTTAATGTAAAACCGCATCCATACATCCACCTAATAAATAAATAAATAAATAAAACCATAATAAATATGGTAAATAATTTATTAATTTTATTAAATATGGCCATATCATAATATAAATATAAAGCATTAGTAAAGAAAAAATTATGAAAAAAATACAACTCAAAACTCTATTTATACATGTACTTAATTGGTTCTACATGTATCCATAATAACCAAATACCAACCTCCAAATTCTCATATATATTTCAGAGTAAGTTACATCAACCTGATGTTCACTCAGTAGTGATTAAGTATGATTTAAAATGGAAAGTGAAAACAAATGAGTACAACAATATATAAATTTTATATGTCAAAAAGAATTCAACATGATATTATATGCATATTATATATGGAACAACGCATGAAAAGTGAGAATATGAAATGGTAAGTAAATAATTAAAAAATGCTATATGTTTAGGTGTGCACCCCATTTGGGAAAATAGATTTAATATTTTCATATTGCTTTGTATTTAAACATATCATTAGGGTAAATATTATTAAATGTCTTAACATATTTAAGTTCAAGTCTAAGTCATTTATTGTCATTTCTAGGCCATTACTAGAACTATAATTGTGGCAAATTTTGTAGAAATTTTTATAGTAGATCACCTGATAATGCAATGTAACTAAAGCAAAATACTTGATCTACTTCTACAACAAACTTGTGGAAGCTTAATCGATTTTGAGCAAGATCAAATAGAACACATATAGCATATGAAGAAGAAATCAATCGTACATGAACACAGAAGATTACTCTGGGGAAAGCCTTAGCTAAAAACTCCGCTATCTGTATTATCATACAACTGGAATTATCTCAGGATTACACAAGCTTTAGCTCACAAATTATCTAGCTCTTAGTACAATCCCTCACTACTTCTTCTAGACAAAATAGACAACACATATGCCTTCTTTCAGTCTTCCAAGCCTCTTATTTCCTAGCACAATTTCTCCTAGGTCCTCAAGCTACCACCTATGTGTAATTACCTCACACACTACTTACTAACCTCTGAAATAACTGCGCAATCCTCAAGAAAATAATTCCTTCTACATGCAAGATATATCCTCATGGGAATATTCCTGCAACTGATAGTACACTGTCCCATCCTTTGATCTCAACTGGGTCTCTGTCTGAATTGACATGCATGAGTTATTTATGAGAGAATATTTAGTTATCTGAAGTACACTAGTTGCATGCATGCATGCATTGACTAACTGAACTCACAATTAATTCCACAAACTGTTGGAACTAATCTAATTGGACTTAACTCAGTTAACTGAGCTAACTAATTACAACTCAAAGTACAACTCATTCTGATCTCCTTAATTAAGGGATAATTTATTCAATCAAAGGGATAACTGTTGCATGTTTTCACATAGACTTCATGTTTGATTTTCTCCAACTAATTAACTCAAGATGAATTAATTAATTATTTTACAAATAGTTGCTGAGATCAAATTCTCAATTTTAATTTAGGGACTAATTAAAATTGGAATGTATCCCAAAATGCTATTTATAGCAATGCTATTTTTAGCATTTCTTGTTGCTATTTTCAACACTCCCTCTCAACAAGAAAGGGATTATCTGTCACCCTGATCCTGTCTCTATGGAACTCGAATTTGCATTTTGACAATGCCTTAGTCAAAATGTCTGCATCTTGCTCCTTGGTCGAAACATACTGCAACAACATGATCCTCTTCACCACACAGCCTCAAAGATGATGATATCGGATATCAATGTGCTTGGACCTGTCATGTAATATTGGATTCTAAAAGAGCTTGATACAACTCTGATTATCGCAGTAGATCACAATTGGATCCATCCTCTGATCAAACAACCCAACTAGAATTTTCCGCATCCAAATGGCCTCGCATGCTGCCTGGCTTGCAGCCATGTATTCAGCCTCTACTGAGTTAAGTGCAATTGACCTTTGTTTCCTGTTGTACGAAGAAACTACAGTTGAACCAAGGTTGAAAATTCCTCCTGAAGTGCTCTTCCGATCTGATGGACTCCCTTCCCAATCTGCATCTGTGAAGCCTTGAAGCTTCACTCCCTCTATATGTCTGTACCATAATCCATACTGAGATGTGCCTCAGAGGTATCTTAGAACATGCTTAGCTGCCTTCCAAAATAGCTTGGTAGGCTAAACCATAGCTTGATTCAGTTGGTTCACCGCAAAGCACAAATCTGGTCGTGTGTTCACTAAATACATCAATGAAACGACAAGCTACCGATACACAGTAGAAGTTACTACCTCACTTGAAGTAGCATCCTCCTTCCTCTAGTTACCTGCTAGAAGAATCTGCATGGGCTTGCACTTATTTGTGTGGAATCTCCTGAGTATCTAATTGGCATACTTGCCTTGAGACACAAACACTTCCCCATCCTTCTGCCACACTTCCATGCCTAGAAAGTAGTGCATGAGACCCATGTCTTTCATCTCAAACTCTCTTGCAAGATACTCCTTACAAGACTTGATCAACTGATCATCACTTATTAATATTAGATCATCAACATAAAGAACAATGATCAATGGCTTACCTTCTACCATGATGTGGTGCAGGTTCGCATCTACTTCACTCTTTGTGAAGCCCAACCCGGTGAAGTAGTTATCGATCCTGGTGTACCAAGCATGAGGTGCTTGCTTTAGCCCGTACAAAGCTCTCTTGAGTCGACACACATCTGACTCACAATCAAAGGTCTCAAATCCTTCCGGCTGCTCTATGTACACCTCTTCCTTAATCTTGCCATTGAGGAATGTAGTCTTCACATCCATCTGATGGATCTTCCAACCCATCTATGTTGATAGTGCCAACATCGATATGATAAATGAGTATCTTGCTACTAGAGAAAAAGTCTCATCGTAGTCGATCCCCTCAACCCATGAGAAACCATGGGCAACAAATATTGCCTTATTTTTATCCACACTAACATCAGCAGCTTGCTTTACCCTATAAAGCCAACGAGAACTCACAGATGACTTGTTCTTCGGTCTTGGAACCACATCCCAAACATTGTTCGAACTATGGATTCATACTCTTCCACCATAGCATCAAAGGAAGATGGTTCAACCTCTACACACTCCCCAATAAGGGCCATGTACCCAGTGTACCGCTCAGGTGACCTCCTCTGTCTATGCTGAGAAGATGGCTCTCTCACATTTTCTCTCGCATCCATCAACAATCTGTCAGCTTCCCTTGCGCGTTTCTGGCCCTTTGGAAGACTCTGCATGAGTGGATGTCTCCACTCTTGGAACCTCTGCATGTGGCTGCTCTGCATCAGTCTGAGGCTCCTCCTCCTTAGGAACCAAAAGTTCCTCCTCTGCATGCAACTTGAGCTCCCTCTCAAGGGATACTCGCATGGCCTTCTACTCATTGAACTTTAGATTTGTACGTACCATTGCCTTTGACTAGTAGGCAAGAACACCTGATAGTTGTGGGGTGTATCAGTGTACCCCACAAGTATGTCCAACTCAGTTTTTGGCTCATGTTTCTTCCGGGCATCTTTGTCCACATGGAAAAATACTGATGAGCCAAAGAACCTCAAGTGACTCACATCTGGTCTCTTCCCGGAGAAAGCTTCCTCTGGTGTCTTCATCGCAAGTATGCGATGTGGGCTTCTATTCTGCAAGTATACCATTGTATTGCATGCCTCAACCCACAAATGAAGTGGTAGGCCTTGGTCATGTAGAATCACCCGAGCTTCTCCCACAATCGTTCTATTCTTCCTCTCGACCACCCCATTCTGTTGTGGGTTATGGGGTGTCGTCAACTCCCATTTAATTCCTTTTGTTGCATAGAAGTCCTTATACTCTTGAGAGACATACTCTCCACCATTGTTGCTTCGCAAGGCCCTTATATTCTTTCCTGATTCTTTCTCAACCAAGGCTTTGAACTCACAAAACCTTGAGAAGGTTTGATCCTTCTTCTGCATGAAATAGATCCAGTATCTACGAGAAAAATAATCAATGAAAATAACATAGTACCTTTGTTTAGCGATGGAGGCTGTCAAGAATGGTCCACACACATATATATGAACTCGCTCCAAGATTTCTTCAGCTTGACTGTCTCGATCCTAAAAGGAAGATTTTGCATACTTACCCAAGGTACAACCTTTTCATGTATCTACTTGCTCAAGTTTACCTTTGGGAAGTCCGGTAGAGATTTGTTGCATGATCTTCAAGGTCCCATGATGCAAGTGGCCCAACCTTCTATGCCATAACTCGACAATATATTGGCTTTGCACCAACTCTGCTTTGGAACTCAGTGTAGCACAGTCATCTACCTCCAGCTTGTAGAGATTCTTCACTCGAATCCCAATCCTCTTGGTCTGACACCCGTGGCAATGTGTCTCAGGAATGCCTTTCCTTTAATGAAGACTACATCATAGCCTTTGTATTCCAACATTGCGACGAATGCCAAGTTCTTCTTCAGTCCAGGCACATACTTTACATCAGTCAGGGTGAGAGGAGCTCCATGCTCCCTTTGAAACACAACTGTCCCTTCACGTGAAACATGGTACTTTCTATCATTGCCCATCTCTATGCACATCTATAGGTCCTTCTCCTCCAAGGTACTGAATAAACTCTTGTCGCCAGTCATGTGGAATGAGGCTCCATTGTCTAGGTACCAAACACAACCCACCATCAATGAAACCATGCATGCGATGAGGGTAAAATCCAATTCGAACTATGAGGCCAAGGCCTCAAATCTGATCCTTTTGAGGATCCCTTCTTGGATTTTTTCTGTGGACAATTTCTTGCATAATGGCCCACCTCATGACAATTAAAGCATCACACTTTAAATATGTCAATCTTCTTCCCACCATGGAAAGAACTTGATTTGGAATGGGAAGCCTTCCCTTTCCCTTTCCTCACCTTACTTGTTAAGGCTAGATTTTCTTCATCATCATGCTTTGATGAAGAATCATCTCTAGTGCTTCTCCTGATCTCCTCCTGCATCAGATCCGACCACAGTTGTTCCCAATCTAGCAGTTTCTCTCTTCCATTCACTGAGTCTTGGTGGCTATGCCAGCTCTTAGGAAGACCGAGGAGAGTAAGACTCACCATGTCATCATCGACTGTTGTGATTCCTACACTTCCAAGCTCATCTCTGTAGGTGGTGAGCTTGTTCAAATATGTAGAGATCATATCGCCCTTTTCACACTTGATTTTGCGAAGCTTGTCTTTCAGCACCAGCTTCCTCTAATCATTGTTGTTCTGATATAGATCCTTCAATGTCTTCCACATTGAAAATGGTGTCTCCTTCCCATGGAGACTCGAGACAATATGGTCTTGAAATCCCTCTAGAAGAATCCTCCTCACTCTCGCCACACATTTCTTCCATTCCGCCAATTCTTGGGCATTAGCTGCTGCTGGCTTGGCAACTTCTTGATCAATGAGTTCCTTCAACCCATTGTCCTCTAATACCACTTTTGTGCGATCCTTCCAGGCTATGTAATTCGAGCTACCATCCAGAGCATACTCGAGTCTCAAGCCATTGAACGCCATTGGTGAATTTTGAGATGTGATAAGAAATCGATTTTATACCTACAATCAAGAACTTCAAAAATTCGATCTTCTCCCTTCTCTGTATAATGTTCTCTACTTTGATCACCTTTGCTTCGATACCATGTAGAAATTATTACTGTAGATCACCTGATAATTCAATGTAACTAAAGAAAAATACTTGATCTACTTCTACAACAAACTTGCAGAAGCATAATCGATTTTGAGCAAGATCAAATAGAACACATATAACATATGAAGAAGAAATCAATTACACATGAACACAGAAGAATACTTTGGGGAAATTCTCAGCTAAAAACCCTACTATCTGTATTATCATACAAGTGGAAATATCTTAGGATTACACAAAGCTTTAGCTCACAATCTATCCAGCTCTCGGTACAATCCCTCACTACTGCTCATAGACATAATAGACAACACATATGCCTTCCTTCAGTCCTCCAAGCCTCCTATTTCCTTGTGCAATTTCTCTTGGTTCCTCAAGCTGCCACCTCTGTGTAATTACCTCACACACTGTTCACTAACCTCTGAAATAACTACACAATCCTCAAGGAAAGAATTCCTTCTGCATGCAAGAGATATCCTCAGGGGAATATTCCTGCAACTGATAGTACATTGTCCCATCCTTTGATCTCAACTGGATATCTGTCTAAACTAACATGCATGAGTTATTTATGAGAAAATATTCAGTTATCTGAAGTACACTAGTTGCATGCATGCATGCATTGACTAATTGAACTCGCAATCAGTTCCACAAATTGTTGGAACTAATTTAACTGGACTTAACTCAGTTAACTGAGCTAACTAATTACAACTCAAAGTACAACTCATCCTGATCTTCTTAATTAAGGGATAACATCCTCAATCAAAGGGATAATTGTTGCATGTCTTCACATAGACTTCATGTTTGATTTTCTCCAACTAATTAACTCAAGATGAATTAATTAATTATTTTACAAACAACTATTGAGATCAAATTGGAATTTTAATTCTCAATTTTAATTTAGGGACTAATTAAAATTGGAATGTATCCCGAAATGCTATCTATAGAAATGCTATTTTTAGTATTTCTATTTTTAGCGTTTCTTGTTGCTATTTTCAACAAATTTTTTGAGGGATTGAGTTTGAGACTTTCAAGTGATAAGACTCATAACCTTTTCCAATAAAAATCATCCTGTATTATTCCATGATGTAAATATTTCAAACAGTAATTTAGGTAAAGTGATTTATAAGTTACAAGTGAGGGCTTGAATTTTCATTTAATTATTCAGTAATAAACCTAACATGATTATGAAATGAATAATTTTATATGTTAATTATATGTAGAAAATTTGTATGGCAATCAAGGTTTTGATATCATTCTTTTTTATTAACTACATATCATATGGTCAAGTACCAACAAGAACACAACCTTTGCCACATAAACAACAATTATTATCATGATGTGAATTTGTTTAAATCTTGGTTTTATTAATACTCAGTCAATTATTCATATTAATTTAACAACTATACAAAATGTTCACATTATATGTTTCTTTCAGTTTTGATTAAAAACTTGTATCCTTTCTTTCAAAACCCAATTATAAACTTATCAATCATTATAAACCATTTGGTTAGTTAATTATCATATAATCAAGAGTTAACCAACTATTTAGTTGATAAATGTTAATTATGAGTTCGATTGTAATAAGGTTTAAACTAAAAATATATAATTAACAAAGTCTTAATCCTAATTTATTCTATATTTAGAATGATACCACTTCTATTAATTTAGGGTTACATTAAAAATGATAATGTTTTCAAAACATATCTTTTAATACCATGTTAAATCTATATATAATGAGATTCCTCAAACATATATTTATTAGTCACACATATTATTTCTAAAAAATTCAAACCAATTTAGTATATATATGTTTCATACCATCATCCATAACAAAGAAAAATCACCCATATTTAGTGATTCACTACAACTTTAAACACATATGATTGACCATGCAAAATCAAGGTCATTTACAACCAACAAAACTAGTCTTCTTCCATGTCATGTAAAAATTATAACCATGAGAACTTCCAAGTTTGATATAACATGGAACAATATTGCACAAGTATTTAAGAAAAAATATATACTTCACCAACTAGTGTTTCAAATGAGTTTGAACCCAAATCATTAACACTTAAATATAATTGTACAATTTATTGCACTAAGAAGTCTTCTACAACCCATTATGGGGATATGTGGTAGTGATTGTAAATGAGTATAAACATTTAAATGTTGAGTGATCTTGCAGTGTTCCTAAAATTAAACATCAAATCAAAAATAAAATATAAAATTGTATATTATCAGCTCTATTAAAAAGTAATTAAAAGTAAAAAGTAATAAAAATAATAAATCAATTCAAAT